>JAAIFI010000359.1:0-30599 GCA_011032875.1 Phlebia tremellosa | reverse complement strand
TTGGAACGGCCTATAACCGTATATTCGGGGGTCCTATCGCGACGCGCATGATCGCCCCGAGTTCCAGAAAGATATCATCAAAATAGTTGTAATAGTCTTCTCGAATACAGTACGTAGCATAAGGAATGGTCAGGTCACACGCAGACCAAATGGCGGCTGAAAATAGTAGAGATCCATTTTATAAACGAAGCCGGAAGTCCGTGGAGAAGGGAAAAGCGGCAGTCGCTGGTTCGAGAACGATGAAACCTACTACAAGTTGCATAGAATATACCAGCTAGAGATCACGAAGGATGGAAATGCATGCAGTCAAACTGTCCTGCCACACAGGCGGTTTGACGACGACAAGGGGTATATAAGTACCAGAGTCTGTAGTCCGACCCCAAGCCATCTACTCGCCGCGGTTGAACTCGGACTGCGAGCCTTGGGCAGCAAGTCGGCTCTCGAGATTTCTGTTAACGACGTTAGAGCTAACACTACCGGGATGTTGATTGAGTACTCGCCTGAGAGACTCCTCCTTCGCGAGAAGCTCTTGCCTCTTCTCGTTGATTTCCCGTTGCACGCGCACTTCGATCTCGCGCAACTGGAAACCATTGTGTTAGAAAGTAGGATAGATGGAAATAAAATTGTGTTCACCTTCTCCTCTTCCCTACGGAGCTGCTCTTCCTTGAGACGGACACTCTGGGTGGCGAGTTCCTCCGGTAGGATTGAGGAATCCCTATATTACGGACCATGATTAATTATTCCTATAGAAACATTGATATAAAGATCACTCACTGGGTCTCCGAGTGCACTGTCCTGGACAGTTTCTCTGTTCGGTAGGTTTCGTAGAGAACGTCGTGTGTCAGAGCTTTCAAGTCGGAGAGATGGGTACTATTCAGAGATGTGATTAGGCATATACCACGCATTGCAAGGTCAATGACACGTACCCAAGCAAAGCACCCCTCAAGCGGCTAAAGTCTGAGTGCTTCGGGTTGTCGACCTCGACAATGCCCCAGGGATATATCCGGGCGCGGACAGGCTGCCCGTCAATCTCGACTTCCTCTTCAGAACCAACGATAGAGAACGGCATCATCGCCTAATATTATTCTTAGCAGATGCTTGTATAAATGGCATCGATGTACTCACTCGGAGTTCGCTGTTGTCCTGGATAGTTTCCTCGTCATCTTCCTCCACGTCGTAGGGGAAGTTGTAGACCGGGATGTCGTAATACTCAATATCTTCCATAATCTGACAAAGTTTGATCAGTAAGTCAGAAGCGTATGACCATAACTAGAACTACTTACCCTCTTTTTGAAACCGCGGAGCTCACTGGGTGTCAGTGAGTCCGCCTTGCCAATGACGGGGATAACGTTGACTCGGGGGGAGAGGCGACGCATAAGCTCGATGTCCATTTCTCTCAAGCTGCCAAGGAAGTGAACGAACATGCATTAGAAACAAAAAGTAGGACTTACGCGTGTCCAGTTGGAGGGATGAAATAGAGCAGAGCGTGCACACGGTTATCACGGAAGCGGGGATTACGCTTGATACGCGACTCTTCAGCAAGAATGTCATCGTATTGGCGTTCAAGATATCCAACGATCTCTTGGAATCTGTCCCGAACATTAGTTATATGGCGTTCACAAAAGCGTCAAACCACATACGCGAACTCGTTGTCGATATTGTCCCCGAATCCGGGGGTGTCGACGATAGTTAGAGCGATGCGGACACCGTCCTCTTCGAGTTCTGCGGGGGCAACCTCAGGATATGAACGCTACTGCAACCAACTGGAACCACTAACCAACGTTGACTGGCTTGATCTTGATGCCCTCCTCTTGGTGGGCAGTCTCGGGGCTGTCACAGACCTTGTGCTGCAAGACCTCTGACTCGCAAAGGGTGTTCACAAAAGTCGTTCTACCGGTACCGGAAGCACCTGTATACAACAGAAATAGCGCATCTCGACGTGTCAACGACTCTTCAGGCCGAGTAGATACGCAGACAAGCACGCACCGACTACCGCGACTGTGAACTGAACACCCTTCTTGACTTTGTTTCCCCTGCGTCTGCCGGCGAAAGACATGATGAGTTTACAGAGATTAGAACGAGTGGAATTGCGACTGAGGTTGGTGGTCACTCTGCGACGACGCCTAGCAACTTCGATTCAGACTCCGAATCCAGAAAAGGATATTTTCATCAATCTCCCTACCCCTAAGCGCCTGCCCTGTGGTTGAAGTTGGCATAATTTATATGTTAACAGCTTTACCCAATTGTGCTTGTGCTTGCTGGTCATGTTCTTCACACTCTAGTCCTCTGAGACACATGCTACACATCTGCATGGTATTTTCACGACGATGGCCTATCTTCCAAGGCCATCTCGCGGCTTTGCACGGTCACTTCGTCTCGCGTCTCGCTTCTTTACGTCCTGCCGAGGATTCAGCTCTTGTACACCATTTCTACGCGAAAATGCTGGCACTCCTGAGGCTTCGTCTCCGGCATCTAAAAGTACCACGACCAGGGTCAGAAAATCTTTCGCTGAGCTCCCTAAGGTTTGGATAAAGGCCGACGGCACTGCAGCTTCACCGCTTGGCGCTTGGATAGGAGGACTAGAGACCTCTACGGAGTTAGTCACAGAAGATCATACGGTTCATGAATGTACGTTACATATCCTTAGTCCTAATGACGCGTTTTAATGATATGCAAATGTAGCCGACGAGGACGCCTCGATAGATGCGAGCGCGACTGTAGAGCCCACACTTCTCCTTCCGAAAGCCAAACATCGACGGAAAAAGGTTGCTGTGATCGAGGCTACGGAAGATGTTCCTACTGACCTGATTGCGGGCGATGATGATGTTGGTCTCATAAAACCGAAGCGGACGCGACGCAAGAAAAGCGTCATAACAGACGACATGTCCGTTGTGCAAGACGCGGAAAACGTCCAGCAGGAAGAAGCTGAACCGCCGAAGAAGATAAAGCGTCGCGTAAAACGCGTTCCAGAGTTGGTCAACAACGTCCCAGGTATGTATTTATGTATATCCAGTCAGTGACATTCATTGACGTTCCTCCAGAAGAAGGTCCACATCGGCGCCCAAGCACACCTCTTGCTAACGAGATCTTGGCTAATTTGGCAAAGTTTCCGCATTGCCTCCTCCTTACCCGCGTCGGCCAGTTCTACGAAGTGAGTCCCTATCTACCAACATTACATAGAGCTGACGATGATATGCGGCTTTCAGTCTTATTTTGAGCAAGCAGCGGAGATTGCCCAATTACTGAATATCAAACTGACAGACAAGTCTTGGGGCGGACAGCGGGTCCTTATGTGCGGTTTTCCTATCATGCATTTGGACAAACATCTCAAGACATTGGTTCAAGGCCATAATCGATTTGTTGCTATCTGTGAAGAATTCATGCGTTCCCGAATCCTAGGACCTAAAGGTGGCTTCGAGCGTCGCGTTACTCGGATCGTTACCCCGGGCACTTTGATCGACGAGTCCTTCTTGAATCAGTATGAAAACAACTATCTACTCGCTATTAACAGTGCCTGCAATGCTGCTGAGTCCACCACACCGTCATTACAGGACGCCAAGGAACCATTAGGCCTAGCTTGGATTGATGTGTCCACGGGAGAGTTCTTCGCAAAACAAGTGCCATATGACAGCCTCCAAGATGAGCTCGTCCGTATAGGTCCCAAAGAAGTTGTGCTCGATCTTGCGTTGGCAGACCACGCAGAGCATCCGATCCGACAAGCCGTCGCTGAAGAGGATTACTTCACGTCCTTCATATCTACTTGCGATCAGGAAGAGGGTCCAGCGGTCCCTACTACTGCCAGCGCGTCATCCGGGACTGATGATTTGTCGATACATCTCGAACCCTCCCAGTCTTTGGTCCACTTGACTTTGACCGATGCAGAAGTCTCTGCGGTGAAATTGCTCACCGCCTATCTTCACGCCAACCTCCTCGAACATATGCCTCGGTTGCCTATTCCAAATCGAGAAGCTACGGCAGGACGGATGCAAATCGACGCTCACACTATCAAAGCTTTGGAGATCAAGGAGAGCTTGCGAGAAGGCGGGACGACAGGAAGTCTACTCTCTGTCATCAAGCGTACAGTCACAAGCGGTGGAGCTCGTCTCCTGACGAGATGGCTTTGTAAGTGCGAAGTTCTCGCTATACTTAGAGATAGTATCTGACAGTCACTCCAGGTTCGCCAAGTACTTCGCTACATGAGATTAATGCGCGACAATCACTTGTGGCTTTCTTCTTCGCAAGACCGCACCTCAGCGCAGATCTGATACAAAGCCTCGGAGCGATTGAAGATGCTAGTCGCATCATTCAAAAGTTCCTCCTCGGTCGTGGCGACGCGAGCGACCTCTCCGCGATATCTACTACGATCGAACTCTGGACATCCATCAAAACACGCGTCGCTCTTGAGAGGAAGATGGAGGAACAAGAAAGGGACAGCATCTTGGCAGATGAGTGGACGAGCATAGACGTGCTGATCTCCAGGCTGGACAGTCTACGTGATCTATCTCGACGGATTGAAGCCGCTGTTTCTCGAAGCGGTACACTCAGCGAGATGGATCTTTCCGACACACCCAACACAGATGGCGATGAAGGAACGAAACAACTTGAAAGTGAAAGTCCCATAATGCCTAGTGGATGGACCATCAGGCCTACGTTAGTCACTTCATATGCTTCTCACCCGGATCATTGCTAATGAATATCTAGCTTTTCAGAGGAGCTTACAAGGTTGCATGTTCACCTAGCCGACTGTATGTCGAGAAGAGAACAATTAGAGCTGCGACTCCAGTCAACGTATGGTGAGTGTACAATATCACCTGCAGTCGCGATAAATCCATTCAAGTTTTCTAGACGTGCCTTCCTTGACATTACGCTCCTCACCTGGGCAGGGCATGCATGTCCACATCGCTCGTGCTAAAAGGGACGCCTCGAAGCTCAGTAACGACCCTCTCTTCATTCCTATAACGGAGGGCAGTACTGTTTGTACCTTCTTCTTCCAGGTACGTCGGGTAGGTTGGTCAAAATCTGATAGAACAACTCATAGTTCGTTTTGTGTAGGAATGGTCTCAGCTGGGATCGGAGATCATCGAGACTTCGGCCGCCATTGCAGCTGCCGAAAGGAGTGCATTCGAAACCCTACGGTCAGATGTCAGTTTGTTGAATCCGCATTGTTTATCGTACACTGATCACTAGACCCATGTCAGGTCAATGCCCACGAAAGCGAGATACGACGTAACTCTCGGATACTGGATGAGTTGGACATAACACTCGCCTTCGCGAGTCTTGCGCGGGAGTTGAATCTCACCCGTCCATCTCTGAAGGAAGAGTATGTGAATGGTCAGATCATTCGCATTCTATTGCCTGACTTGTTGTCCCAGCACAACTTACCATGTAGTCGACGGACGCCATCCTACAGTAGAACTCGGTCTCCTCACAGCTGGCAGGGTGTTCACGCCCAACACTGTGACGTTCAAGGCCGACAGCCCGTTGCACATCATTACTGGGCCAAATATGGCTGGGAAGTCGACGCTCCTCCGTCAGACGGCTCTCATCGCGATCCTCGCCCAAACCGGTTCATTCGTTCCTGCGGAGTCAGCTGAGATAGGGATCGTCGACAAAGTCTTTTCGCGGGTAGGTGCGAAAGACGATCTCTTCCGAGACCGGAGCACTTTCATGGTGGAGATGCTAGAGACAGCAGACATCCTGAGGCGTGCCACGCCTCGTAGTCTGGTCAGTATCAACACATAACTGAACTCATCCTAAAGATGTATTGACGTTGTGCGTTAGGTCATTATGGACGAGGTTGGTCGCGGCACTACAGTGGAAGATGGGTTGGCCATCGCATTCGCCGCTGTTCACCATCTCCTATCCGTCAACCGCTGTCGCACACTCTTCGCAACCCACTTCCACGAATTGGCCGATATGCTCGGATACTCCGAACAACGGTGTAAAGGCCAGTACCCTTTCGACGGTGTTAGCTTCTTTTGCACCAATGTCGATGAGACTGAGGTATGCGAACTTGCCTATGCTCTGATTTTCTACGAGGTCTCATTCACGTTCTCAGGATGGCTACTTCGCATATTCTCACCGTCTAAGGCCAGGGGTGAATAGGAATAGTCACGGACTCAAGGTTGCTCGATTGGCAGGCATGCCGGAGTCTGCGGTGAACGTCGCGAAGACAGCGCTGCATTGGCTGAGAGCCCGGAAGGATGGGACTGCCGTTGAAGATAGGACGTTGCTTCAATCCCTAGGCCAAACCCTGGCTATCGAAAGATCTCATACTGTTTGATACCCAAGTATAATTTGCGTATACATAATGTGGTGGAGAAACCACTGTCTAGTGAAGATAGCCGGTTGACGGTAATGAAGTCTGAAAGATGATATCAATATATCCAAGTAGTGATGTATTCTGCTACTACTGAGCATGTGGCGATGATGCATGTATTCCGGCAGAAGGGTCCTCAGCTACCAACTTCCGTGCCTTCCTTTCTGCGGCCTTGCCCTTCAGCACATTCTCGATGAAGTACTCGCCCGCCTATCAGAAGGGATTAGCTTAGTCGAACACACACGTCTAGCGAAACATTACCTTATAACTGCTTCGCACGAGCGGCCCACTGGCGACATATAGGAAGCCCATGTCTTCTGCGACCTGCTTCCACTTATCGAACTCGGCGGGCTCGACATACCTGTCTACCTTCATATGCCGCTTCGTCGGACGCATGTACTGACCGAACGTCACAACGTCAACGTCAACCTTGCGCAGTTCTATACAACATTCAGCACACACCCTCAGAACTAAAATCAGAGAAGATGACTGACCTCGGAGCGCTTCCATGACTTGGTCTTCGCGTTCGCCCACTCCGAGCATCATGCTCGTTTTCGTGACACGCACGCCCTCCTGCTTCGCACGCGCCAGGACAGCTAAGCTCTGGCGGAAAGTTGCTCGTCGGTCGCGGACGAACGGTGTCAGCTCCTCGACGGTCTCCACGTTGTGCGCGTATACATCGAGCCCTGATTTAGCTACTATAGACACATGCTCGAGGTTTCCTGCGAAGTCGCCTGTAAGAGCTTCGACTAGTATTTGTGGTGCCCTGCGTGAGTATCAGGTATCAGCGGACTGCCTCTAGAGGGAAAAGTAGGCAGCGGCTTACTTCTGCTTGATCTTCATGATAGTCTCGGCGAAATGGCGGCAACCACCATCTGCAAGGTCTGTTGACAATCAAGGTAAGCAAGAGACACCAAGGCGAATGAGACCGGACATACCGTCTCGGTCTACGCTTGTCAGTACGATGTAGCCCAGTCCCCATCGACTGATGGCTTCCGCCGTATTCTCTGGCTCATGTGGGTCCAGAGGTGGAGGTGCCTTCGAGGTTTTGACGGAGCAGAACCTACACCCTCGTGTACATGTGTCTCCCATTAACTGTGCGGTAGTCTGTCAGCAAGTGATTGTACTGTGAGTTGTGATATGACGCACCATGATAGTAGCAGTAGCACCCTTCCGACCCTCCTCTTCCGTAGCTCCCTCCTTGCCACCCCAGCAGTCGCCCATGTTCGGACATCTTGCTTCCTCACAGACTGTATGAAGACCGAGCCCTCTCAAGTCTGATCTGATCTTTGCGAATGACTGTCCCTTGGGTATCTTAGTCTTCAGGAAAGACGGCAATCGTGGTCTAGTGCTTTAATGAGAAACTATGATTATGCATGCATCCACTATGTTGCTCACTGTGAGGTATTCCCAAGCACGACTCTCTCGGGCGCATTGTCGGCGATGAAATCGTCTAATGAAGGGCCCTCAGAAAGCGTCTTACTAAAGTTCGTCTTTGAGGACGACGGAACCGCCAGAGAGCGGGCGTGTACGCCTATCGAGCTCGCCACATTTCTGGAAGACGTCGCTCTCAACAAAGACGAAGCCAGTGCAGTGTGTCGAGCCATGTTGGGAGGTGGAGAGAGCAGACCGAGGTCGATGGTGGTGGGTCCGAAGGACTGTAGTAAGATTATAGGCGCTCCGAAGGGGGAGCCGCGTCCGAGTCGGTCGTGCGCTCGCGCGAGGTCGCTGCTTTCTCTTGTTCCGCTCGCAGCACTGAGCACACTCTGGGAGCCGACCTCCTAGCCATGTCTCTCAACGCGCTTTCCCGTCGAGAGGAGGACACCCTCATCAAGTCCACCAAAGCGCGAGCCTTACGGGAGTGCGACCCCATTGTCAAAGGTGCGCTTTCTCTGCAATATATATCGTCTGCACCTCTTGAACCATATATCTGATTGACACGACCAATTAGATTTTGCGGATTGCGCGACGGGGCGTACGCTCTCTGTCGCCTGGGCGTGCAGGGGCAAGTACAAAGCGGTGCAAGACTGCATGCTGCAATAGTGGGTAGCCTTTCCACACGTCGTTGCGTTCTGTCCCAGTCCTTGCCGGGGCGCGAGGATCTGCTAATATCTGAACTGTCGTGCAGCACGGGGCCAGGGCCTATGGCTGCAGTACGCGAGGAATACCTCCGGTTACGCAGTGAACAAAATGCTGCAAACGCATCGTAACCCATTTGCGTATATATTTGGAGTGCCAGAGGTATCACGGCTTCACCACTATCTTACTCCTGAGGACCCGCACCAGCCCCGCGAAAAATGTACGTTGGAGACATGGTATAGTTAGCAAATTCCACACGAACAGACTATATCGGTTGATAACTATGTTAGACACAACAAGCACGCCTCAACATTACTTCTTTCCGCTAATGACCGCAATCCATTGCGTGCGCAATGTCATCAGGGACGAGATTACACTGCAGAGGGAGTTAGTCACCGTGAAAGGGATCGAACTCATGGACATACCCAAAGATGCCAACGAAGCCGTCGTTCACGTTCACGAGGCCGAGGTTGCTCGCAGGAGCCCAAATGTCCAAGAGGTCAACGATGAATTGATAACGTGTGGCGTCCCGAGCACTATTGTAAGAGCACTGATGAGTGGACCAGAATGTAGATAAAGCGGGGTTCTTGCTTACGCTGCAATGGTCTGTAGCTGCACGTCACGATCAACCTCAACACCCTTCTCCGTCCATGGTCCACTTTGGAGTTTCTTAGCCTCGGTCGCCAATCTGCCGGCCTGCACAAACACAGAATGAGTCTGAGTATCTGAGCCAAACTAAAGCGACGCACCTTCAGGAGCCCGAAAGTAATGCTGAAGAGAATGCCAGCGAGCCAGAACTGGTTCGCGAGCTTGCCGACCCTGGCAGCAGTGCTCGGCTTGAAGTTGTAGAACTTGACGCTGTTTGCCTATCGATAATGCATATTAGTGCTAAAGCCCGCACTAACGAACTAGTTCCACGTACCCAGACGAGTGCGTCGTTAGTGAGGTACCCGAAGTACCCAAGCTGTCGTCCGATGGTGGTGATTTGCTCAGCCGCTGGTCCGGAGGACGAAGCGGCTCGGAGGGCAGACTGAAGATGCTCCAATGGCTTTCCCAGGCGCATCACTGCATTGTACACCGTAGCTTAGTGGTATTTTGGGATATGAAGGACATGGTGTGACGCACGCTTCCGGCCTATGGCCAGATGGTTCTTCAGCGCATTCCACCGGGCTGCTTCAATCTTGTGTCCTCTGGACAACAGATACCAGGCTAGGAAACGCGCAAAGTATTGGACTGCGCGGTAGGTCTGTTTGTGAAGAGGCGGGAAATTAGTAGGTTTATCGTCAGGGGAGCATAGCAGACCCTCACTTTGTCTCTTCCGACAGTGGTGCTCCACACTTTGAGTGTTTGGGACACGGCGGGATGAAATGCGACTTGTGAGACGAGCTGAGTGGCCATTGTTCAGTTTAGGTCGGTGCCGCTGGTGCTACCTGGATGTTGCGTGTACGCGGTGAGGAAAAAGAGAGACGAAGAGCGGTGAACGGGACGAGAGGGGGACGCATTTCTCATCATATAGCCGCCATGCCGTTGCGGGGAAAGGAGTGAAGTCAGGACAATCACGTGAAGGGGCCCCTCTATCCCCACATTTCCTTGGACGACGTGCGCGTCGGGGAACGCGTCGATCAGACGTCGAGCAGAATGCATGAATTGCGAGCTCACACCGCGCCACGACGAGCAGATTGCTCGCGCTCGCTGTCCGCCACGTCGAGCACAAATCAATAGCAGTCAATAATACCCTCAGAGGTAAACATAACGTTGCCAAACGATTGCAAACGGATGATTTCGGGGATGAGAATCCGGCGAGAACCGTTAGCGAGCTATTCGGATGACGCCCTCGTACATTACTATTTAGCTGAACACGTCCCCGACGCACGCATCCCCGAACCCGTCCTCGACCCCTCCCTCCCCGCCCACCTACCCTTTCCCAGTGCTCGTCGTCTTCAGCACTCCCGGCCATGGCTGGAATCAGGCTCGCCCGCGCGAAACTGGTAAGTCCGTCAACGCGTCACCCCTATAATAATCCCAGCTCATGTGATGTGCAAACCCGCCCCGATCCAACCGGTTCGCTGCTTTGCTTAAAGCTCGAAGTGCAGAAGTTGCCCTCGCAGAGGCTTTTCTCTTCGTCTGCTATCACCATGGTGCGCACCCATCGTCCGGTCGGCCATCGCGCGCGACGCTTACATTGCATTCTTAGTCTGAACAGAAGTTCCGCGTCGAGCGTGATACTTTCGGCGAGCTCCAAGTACCGGCTGATCGCTACTGGGGAGCACAGACACAGCGGTGAGCTATGTCTTATCATCCGTGATTTCTCTTATTCACGGGGTTACGGTCGACGATAGCTCGTTACAGAACTTCGACATCGGCGGCCCGACCGAACGCTTGCCTCCACCACTCATCAAAGCGTTCGGTGTGCTCAAGAAGGCGGCTTCTATTGTGAACGTTGGTTATGGACTGGACCCCAAGGTCGGCGATGCTATCCAAAAAGCCGCAGACGATGTGAGTCTTGGAGTGACCATCGCGTATAGTTGCAGCGCAGTAAATATGCTTGACAGGTTATCTCTGGCAAGCTGCTCGACGAGTTCCCTTTGGTAGTCTTCCAAACGGGTAGTGGCACTCAGAGTAACATGAACGCGAATGAGGTACATAATTCGGTATTGTCTGCGCTCACCGTAGCTGAGGCAACGCCTGTTAGGTTATCTCAAACCGCGCCATCGAGCTTCTTGGTGGAGAGCTTGGTTCGAAGAAGCCTGTACACCCCAACGATCATGTCAACATGAGCCAAAGCAGCAACGATACGTGCGTCCTTGCTCGATTTCCTTCGATATGGCGCTGATACCCGACTAGTTTCCCCACTGCCATGCACATTGCCGCCGTCACCGAAATCAACCACTCCCTGCTTCCTGCTCTCCATGACCTGAGGGATGCTTTGGACAAGAAGTCCAAGGAGTTCGAGCACATCATCAAAATTGGTCGTACGCACTTACAAGTGAGTTAATGTCACTACAAACGGAGTCCGAATCTCACGCGCTTTAACCCCACCAATAGGACGCTACGCCACTTACACTGGGCCAGGAGTTCAGTGGATATGTGCAGCAGGTAACAAACGGTATTGCGCGGGTGGAAGACGTCCTTCCTCGTCTGAGCTTCCTTGCTCAAGGTGGAACCGCCGTGGGAACTGTGAGTTGGTGACGCGATGTTACGAGAAACAGGCTCACCAGATATTCTTGCAGGGCTTGAACACCAAGAAGGGCTTCGACGTCAAGGTCGCTGCCGAGGTCTCCAAGCTGACCGGTCTCGAGTTCAAGACTGCACCTAACAAGTTTGAGGCGCTCGCGACGCACGATGCGCTCGTCGAGGCTCACGGCGCACTTAACACCGTTGCCTGCTCGCTCATGAAGATCGCAAACGATATCCGGTACCTTGGATCTGGTCCTCGCTGTGGACTGGGTGAGCTCAGCCTGCCTGAGAACGAGCCTGGTAGTAGCATCATGCCCGGCAAGGTTAACCCGACCCAGTGCGAGGCCTTGACCATGGTAGCGGCGCAGGTTATTGGCAACCAGACTACCATTAGCATCGCGGGTGCTAGTGGACAATTCGAGGTACGTAAACGTAAGAAGCGTGGGTGCATCTGCTGACGTCCCTCGTGAATAGCTGAACGTCTTCAAGCCTGTGATCATCAAGAACTTCTTGCAGAGTGTTCGGCTCCTGGCTGATGGTGAGCTGCATTGATGATAGCTGAACCGAATGGGAGATGCTGAATCATTGCAGGATCGCGATCGTTCACCAAGAACTGCGTCGTTGGCATCCAGGCGAACGAGAAGCGCATCAAAACGATCCTCAACGAGTCGCTCATGCTGGCTACCATCCTCAACAGCCACCTGGGCTACGACAGTGCGTAAATATACTTTGCTGTGTGGGTGTGTGCTGACATGCGCGTAAATTTGCAGATGTCGCCAAGTGCGCAAAGAAGGCGCACAAGGAGGGCACGACTCTGAAGGAAGCTACGGTTTCGCTGGGCTTCTTGACCCCCGAGGAATTCGACGAGAAAGTCCGACCGGAATTGATGCTTCATCCTGATGAGGCGTAGAGTCGAGTTTGTTGAGTGTAGCTACGGACAATTGTATAATTCGTGCACGGATATTGTAGACGTTTTCTTTGTTTACTCGTTGCCTGGACGTGTGACGCATGAATGGGCTGGTCCGTGCGGAGCTTTGAAAGGAATCCGGCGCTTGTGACTGGGTGGTTTTGTTTATATTTGACAGGCGGCGATGAGGAACACATCATAAACTAAATCATCTGTGAGACTGTTTTGTCTCGAGGCTGCTTTGTGGGTTTCCGAGTGTTACGATCCTTTGAAGTGTGGTCAATGAGCGTGTTCGAGACAAAAAGGATGACAAAGGAGAGAAAAAAGAGAAATGGGAGGAGGTCGGGAGCGGGAGACGGGCGTCTGGGGCGGGATGAGTAGAGAAGGCAGTAGACCGGAAAAGGCAACAGACCGAAACTGAAATATGAAGAGAACAGGTTGAAAGCATTGCGCGTATTGCGGCTCTGCCGTCGCACGGGCAATCATTCCCCCATCATCTCTCTCTCTTTCTCCCCTCATCGTCTTCAACACCCACCTCACCGCCTCCCTCGCCTCGCAGCCGTCCCATCGGTCGCTCGCTCACCCGTGTGCACCGCTGCTACGCCTTCTCAAGGTGGGGATAATTTCCTGTGTACGTTGCAACATCACGCGGGCGTCTAGGAGAAAGCTCAAACTCGGAGAAAGACGTAGGATTTCGCGTGGTCTCACTGGGTCGGTCTTCAGTCCCACCGTGACACATCCAACATATCCTTCCCTTCCCCTCGCTCGCTCCCAGTCATGTCTCTCAAACACATATTGAACGACGACCCGGCCCCTCCTCTCTCCCTCTTGGCCCAGCCGACACCGACCCCTGCGACAATCAGCACGGCCAGTGATACACCATCAGCAAGCAATTCCTCCAAGCCAGGTGCACCGTACACCCGTCGACGAGCCAGAACCCGCTCCCGATCAAGCCCACCGCCCCAGGAGCCCGACCGGCCCCCCTCTCGTCCGTTTACGTATCAACCCATGGCTTTCCAAGGTGCAGGAGGTTGGGATCCTTATACCGGTGAATGGGTGCAGGGTGACATTTTCCCTCTTGGTCCAGGCGGCAACTATTACAACGCCGACCGTCAAGACGTGCTCGTGCCATCACATCCAGGCAATGGACAAGACGACCCGTCATCTGTCTTGGAGACGAACGGTCGCAAAAAGAGGAGAATGGTCAATGCAGGCGAAGATGATCAGGACTACCAGCCTCCTGGCGGGAAGCGCGTAAGTAATCGCTTGTGTCCATACCTGTGCAGAGATGGTCTAATTCTACCGCAGCGGGGCACGCGACGCAATCCTCCTCGGGGTAAGCAAGAGCAACGCGTTCAACATTCTTCTACAGAACCGCCAGAATCCGAGCCACCTCAGGATGAGTATCACGCTCCGACAGACGAGGACCGTAGGTTGGTGTCGTCTGACTTGGAAGACAGTGTCGAAGTTTGGCAGGGCGAGCTGGGTAATTATGTTCTAGAGACACACAAGCGTCAGAAACAGATAGATGCGTTCTTCAACCGGTGGATCATCGTACGTTCTTGCCATCTTATCCGTTTCGGCTCTCTCACTTTGGGCTTGACGATTTAGAATCGTGACTCGAATACCGCATATCAAGTATCGCATTCATATGTAGACCGTGTCGCTCGCATACCTCTACCTCCACCCCCACGTCCTCCCCCTCCACTTGACGATGGAACCGCGTTTCATCAGCCTTCGCCTTCGGGACAGTCAGCGGACGGTTTCGAAATCATCGACTATACATATCCGCACGGTGCGGCAGGAGCGGAGGACGCCGCACGTGAATTGGAAGAGTCTCTCCTTGGGACTCACAGATCAACTAAAGGTTCGAAGAAGAGACCTGCACCGGATGACGCGTCCGATAGCGGTAGCGAAATCGACGTGCCCATCGCGGTAAGACATGGACATGGTGGACGTCCATCCAAGGTTAGAAAGACAGAAGGACACATGCAAGATATTACCGCGGACCTAGAGGCCTCGCTCGCGGGTGAAATATCGATGAGCACAATAGCGATCAAGCCTCTCCCTGCAGGCGGAAAAGGAAGAGGTAAAGGGAAACAGCGCGACGATCAAGTCGACAGCCCGTCTGGGAGGGGACGCAAGAAACCAGGACCGAAGAAAAAGCTGGACGTGCTCCCTCCTCACACTCAGGAGGCGCTGGGCCTTACAGGCTCAGCATCTATATCGACTTCCCGCGACGCGTCACCTATGGGATCCCGAGCAAGCTCTCCAGCTTTGACAAATGTCTCTGCGACGATATACGAATTGGACGATGAAATCCCTGCGCTGAAAAGGGCAAAGCGGATTGATGATGCGGGGATGTGGAAACGTGTCAAAACTTTGGAGGAGACACAGCGTAAGGTATGGACGAATATTGCAAGGAAAGATGTCGTAAAGGTATGTCCCTAAATTTTAAATTTTGATTCGTGTTTCCGACTCGTTCTGGGTTACAGGTATATCGGTATCACTCCGCTGGGTATGCGGCCAGACAGCAACAGCTCAAACGCATAGCCACTATGACATCCCTGCAAGCCAGGCGGCCGCTGATCCGCACGGCGAAGGGTACCAAAGATATACAAGCCAAAGGCAAGCGACTCATGCGTGAGATGTTGGTGTTTTGGAAGAAGAATGAGAAGGAGGAGCGAGATGTACGGAGACGCGAGCAGAAGGAGGCGCTCGATCGCGCTAAAGAGGAAGAGGAGAAACGAGAAGCTGCTCGTCAAGCACGTAAATTGGAGTTCCTTATCAGCCAGACGGAATTGTACAGCCATTTCGTGGGGAACAAACTCAAGAGTACGTTCACTCCTTTATACACATGCAGTCAACTGATGATATATGTTGTTGATTTAGCATCTGAGGTTCAAGGAGATGACGGAACTGAGGGTCATGATCATGTTCCAATGGGTGCCACCTTGGAAGACTCACCTGAGGATCCCCTGGCGGAGATCGATTTTGATGACGGTTCGTAATCCATTATCATCATGAGTATCATCGTGCTGACAATCCTGAATCTCCTCCAGAGGATCAGACAAATATTCATCGTCACGCGAGGCGGAATGCTCAAGAGGCAGTTGCGCATGCCAGACGCCGGGCACAAGACTTCGATACTCAAGCGGCCTTGGATCGGAAGACGAACGAGGCCCTCAAGTTGGCGAAGGGGCAAGCACACGTACGAGACGAATCAGGGGAGGCGTCAGGATCCGGCACGCCTCTTGTTGACCGTATGTTCCATGTTTGATTTACAATATATTATTGCACGCTGACCCCGATTTATGCAGTCGATTCGGACGAGTTGAACTTCCAGAACCCAACGTCGCTCACAGGAGAGCTGACGATTAAGCAGCCGAACATGCTTATGGCCACCCTAAAGGAGTATCAGTTGAAGGGCTTGAATTGGCTAGCTACCCTCTACGAGCAAGGCATCAACGGTATCCTCGCCGACGAGATGGGTCTAGGCAAGGTGCGCGGATTTTTTTCTCAGGCGCAGAGCGAATGCGTCGTTGATTCACTCATCTTCAGACTGTGCAATCAATATCACTATTGGCCTACCTCGCGGAGACCCATGATATCTGGGGTCCATTCTTGGTGGTCTCTCCGGCATCGACACTCCACAACTGGCAACAAGAGATCACCCGGTTCGTACCTGGTCTGAAGGCCCTTCCGTACTGGGGTAATGTCAAAGATCGAGCCACTCTGCGCAAGTTTTGGTCGAAGAAGGAAATATCTTATGATCAGGATGCACCGTTCCATGTCCTCATCACGAGCTATCAGCTGGTATGGTCTGTATATCTCTGTCTTTGTCGTTGATTCTGAAGCATCGTTTGTAGGTCACGCAAGATCAGCAATATTTCCAGCGCGTAAAGTGGCAGTATATGATACTCGATGAGGCGCAGAACATCAAGAACTCGTCGAGTGCTCGTTGGAAGACTCTTCTTGGTTTCCAGTGCCGCAATCGTCTTCTGTTGACAGGAACACCGATTCAAAACTCGATGCAAGGTGAGTACGATTTCTCTCAAATGTCAGGCTAAAATGTCTGATGGCATATGTGGCACACAGAACTGTGGGCACTGCTTCACTTCATCATGCCCAGTCTCTTCGACTCTCACGACGAGTTCAATGAATGGTTCTCGAAGGACATCGAGAACGCAGCTGAGAATAAGGGGAGCAAGTTGAACGAACACCAGTTGCGCCGTCTACATATGATCTTGAAGCCGTTCATGTTGCGCCGCGTGAAGCGCCATGTCCAGAACGAACTTAGTGACAAGGTGGGTTCATGTCTTTGCAGACTATTGCTGGTACTAAAATTCTTCATAAGATCGAGCTCGATGTCTACGTCGATCTCAGCGCCAGACAGCGGGCAATGTATAAGGCATTGCTTGCGAACGTCTCGGTAGCCGATCTCTTGGAGAAAGCAGCCAACATCGGTGATGCGGATTCTGCGAGATCTTTGATGAACTTGGTCATGCAGTTCCGGAAGGTCAGCCCTTTACGACTAGATGTATAAACACTGTCTCATCCTCACGGCCCTTTTATTATAGGTCTGCAATCATCCTGAGTTGTTTGAACGAGCCGACGTCGTCGCTCCTTTCTCCTTCTCTTCGTTCGGAAGGCCCGGACCTCTCAGCCGGGAAGGGGACTTCGTCCACCTTCCTTATTCCACCCGCAATCCCATCGAGTTCTCCATCCCTAGCTTGTTTTATCTTGATGGTGGATTGCTCGATATTCCACACGAGGGCCGAGCTGCCCCAACACGTGGTCCTCTAACCTCTCTGTTGAATATTTGGTCAACAGATTGGATTGAACGATCGCTTGAAGAAGGTATGGTCTCTCACTTCATACAAAATTATCATGAAGTAACGTTTTCCCCGTAGATCGTTCTTCGTATTCATTCCTCCGTTTCGTGGATGTCTCACCCAGCGAAGCCCATAAGACTCATATTGACCCTCTATTCTATTCCCGACTTAGCGCGATGGAGAAGGAAGAAGAATTTTTCTCTGAGCTTCCCTACTCTTCGTAAGTCTCTAGTCATCGTTCAACCAAACTCGCGCTGACAATCGTCCGTATCAGGGACCCGGATTTCATTGCAAGCAGCGCTACTAGTCCTTTCAGAATCTTCCCTCCATCCATACGCCCCTTTGAGACTGCCGATGGATACCCAAACCTTGCAGACATTGGTGACACAGCGTGGCAACTATCACCTCTATCAAGAAGGACCTTCCATTGGTTTATACCCCCTGTTGTGGCGCCACCAATTACCATCAGCTGTACGGACAGGAGCTTCCTCGAGCATCAAGCCTCGATACTAGAGGCGCCTATGGAGACGTTGGCCTTGTACGGCCTTCCTCCGGATCTGCGAGATTCAGAGATCGCATGCGCCGAATATGAACGACGCGTTCCTGGAGTACCAGTTGCTGGCCTTATTCGCAGTTCACCGCTTGATCAATTGCCAGCCTCTCCAATGCATGTTCCTGAAGCCAAGCGGTTGATATACGACTCGGGGAAGTTGGCGAAGCTCGACAGCTTACTCCATGAGCTGAAGGCTGGCGACCACAAAGTCCTCGTCTACTTCCAAATGACGCGGATGATGGACCTCATGGAGGAATATCTCATCTATCGCCAGTACAAGTACCTCCGCCTGGATGGGTCTTCAAAATTGGAGGATAGGCGGGACATGGTGATGGAATGGCAGACACGGTTCGTACGATTACCTACGACTTCAATTCGTATAACAGCTGACGTCGTACGTCATCAGACCCGACATTTTTGTCTTCCTGCTCAGTACCCGTGCTGGTGGACTGGGTATCAATTTGACCGCAGCCGACACTGTCATATTCTACGACCATGACTGGAATCCCTCCAACGATGCTCAGGCCATGGATCGTGCTCATCGACTAGGGCAGACACGGCAAGTTACAGTGTATCGATTGATCACGAAAGGCACGATCGACGAGCGCATCGTCCAATTAGCAAGAGTCAAGAAAGATGTAAGATCACTCTCGTGCTTTTTTGTTGTGTATTCTCACGCGTCTCCACAGGTGCAAGATATCGTCGTTGGCAACAAGAACTTCACTGAGTCTAATAAACCCAGTGAGATCGTGCAACTGCTCCTTAGCGAGGACCAGCTGGCCAATCTGGACAGCAACAACAGTGCTTCATCAAAGCGGAATGGGAAGAAGCCTGCGGGCCAGGCCGCTACGTCTGAGGCTCCCGTTCGTGATCTGTGGAACGAGGAAGGTGACGACTTCTTTGGCAGTTCTGGGGCGCAAGCAGCCGGAGCGAATGGCATCCAAGAACTGGAGGATGAAGGCACCCCAACACCAGTTACGGCTAAAAAAGGCAGAGGTGGGGGAACTGGGGCTCGCAGAGGGCGAAAACCCGGCCCAAAACCTGGTAGGAAAAAGGCGAACGCTGCGGCGAATGAGATGGGTGCTTGATGAAGTTGTGTAGGCCTAGTGATTGTCGATCCATTGTGACATTATTCCGTCGTTGCATGCTGTAATTTGGACCTCGTCGTATATCTATTGCATTTGTCTGTACTGGTACTCTAGATGTATGTCTTAAAGCAAGCCATTAATGCTACTACCTCTATAGTTTGTGTGTAAGATAGCAATTGTACTATCAAGATTCATCCCGAGCGAGCGCTGCAGAAAGCTCACAAAAGTCGCGAAAAGGTCGCCAATCAAAGTGCTTCATTTCTTGATCGTATGCCTCTCCTCCGTTCAGACAATCTCAAGCTAAGAGACTCATGATTGTGGTACTATCCAACGATTTCTACGCCTCTTTCTCCATTCTTGTCGGGCCCGCGACGACGTGAGTCCTTTAAGATTTAGGCCGAATTGACTCAACTCATCTAATCCTCGCCGTAACGCCCGCTCCTTCGCAAGCAAAGTCAACTGCACAGAATCCGCCTCTGCTGATCTCATCACATCTTTGCTTACATGGCTAAGAAGAAGAAAACCCAATTGAAGCCCGTGGCCAGAGGTTTCGCCACACAATCTGTACCGAAGAAGACGATAGACGCGAAATCTGAGGACCCTGATACAGAGGCTTCAGTAACGCCTGCGGAAGATATTGTCACAAGTCCTGAGGCTTCTACATCTCTGACATCTGGCCAGACAAGCACCCTGCATCCACTGGTTGGGCAGGACCAGTTTGACCCAGAGCAGGCTGAAGAGCAATCTCTGCAGAATCTAGTAGACAAATTCCAAGAGCGCACAGAGAAGGAGATTGTCCGCACTCTCAAGGTATGCCCAAGTTGTCGTCGAAATATGAGCGAGCTGACCTTTCATAGGCCATAGAACAAGATCGCCGTTTTGCCCAAACCCTTCCACGTTTCGAGCTAGAACCGTCTTATGTGAACCAGATACTCGAGCTTGTCAAGCAACCCCCGACTACAGAAGGTCAGTTACTTACACTTACATAGGCCAAGAGTCCTTTTGAACTAGCGTAAATTAGTGAAGGCGACAATCGAAGAACCCGAAGAGAAAGCCATTCCTCGCCTTGCAATAACGTATGGCGTATTGAGGCGGCTAGGCTATCCTGAAGATGTAGTCGACGAATGTCTGCGGTCCATCAGCGGGATAGATCTCGAAGAAGCCTACGAATGGGTAAGTCCTGGATTGTGTTGGTCCTACTCCCTTTTCTGAGCACGTCTATCATAGCTCTGTATCCATCTACCCGAAGAAGAGCTGATGCGTGAACAAGGTAAGTCTGGATATATACTCTCCAATGATGTTGCCAATACATGTTCCAGGGTCTATCGCAGATAATTTCGGCAACTCCAGAATATCTCAAAGTCCGCAGACTACCCTCTCACCATCTACTCCTCGTACTCCCTCTCATGAAGAGGTCCTACCCTCGAAATCCTCTGAAAAGGGAGGGATTGTGCCACAGAAACTACGGCTTGCGACAACACTAGAAGACGACTCGGATACAGACGATCCTAATGCATCTTATGTTCGACTTAAAATGCAAATAACAGATCTCACGACCCACAGAAAGCCAAATGAATATCGTGATGCCTCTTTTCTCAAAACGTTGCAGAAGCGTCTGGAAGAAGTCAAACAGGATTATCTGTTCGATGAATTAGAGGCTGAAAAAATTTATCGTGCCGAGCGCGAGAGGGCAGATGCTGAGGCTCTCGTGTCTCGACTCCGGCAAGTAGAACTCAGTCGTCCTCCAACCCCGGACCCCCCAGCTCCTCAAACCCCTTCACAGACACAGAAAGATTCATCAGAGCCATCAGGATCGGGCGACATATTCGATGATGAAGAGAGTCTCGGTGGCATGTTCGACATTCTCGAAGAACTTCCTGCCACGGAGACGACAGAAGAAGGGACTGTTATACAAATACGAGACATGTCCCTTCCTAAGCATTGGGCAGGCCGAACCCCTCGAATCTTACTTTCGGATATTGTTCGAAAGTTGGACAGATACGCCGGTATCGATTTTCGTACAATATCCGGCGCGAGCCGCGCCAAAAGAGCTGCCGTTTGTGTACGCTGGAGTCAAGGCGGGACTAGCGATTGGAACATGGAAGACGTTGCTTGTCACGACGTATCGCAAGCAGAGCAGTATATCTCTATGATAGCTTTGCACTCTTTGACGTTTCCAACGACCGAAGGGTTTGCCGTTGGTGGTTCCTCAGTCGCAGCCAGTCCAACTTTCTTTAGGCTTTTGCCTCCGGCATACCGTGATCTCTGGGATGAACTGGAGCAGAAGAGACGTACTGGCGATGATTGCATCAATAGGGCAGTGTGGGCCAAGCTCAGGGTCATCATAGAGCCGAAACTTGCAGAACGCAAGGTATGATCATATGTCGTCATAACTACTACTCGTCTGAGTTCCGTGTTCTGCTTGCAGGAACCCACGAAGACGGAGAAAGCAGCTCTTGGAACCAGAAAACAGGCCTCCTCGCGCAACTTTGGTCAAATGGGGGCGACGCCTGAACAAATCATGGCAAATTTCCAAGCCAGGCAGGCTAGTTCTGCGTATCAGGAAATGCTGGTAAGTCGTGTTCTCAAACGACAGCGCAAATCATTCAATTCCCCACGACAGTACCAACGCAACGGGCTACCTATCGCTGCTTACCGTGAACAAATTATAGCTACCCTTGAAGCATCTCAAGTGCTTGTATTGAGCGGTGAGACGGGTTGGTAAGTCTCTTGCGAGCGTGGCATCTCATTTTGTCATGTGTCGAATTGTTGACCATATTTTCAGTGGTAAATCTACGCAGGTTCCCAGTTTCATTATGGAACATCAACTGTCCCGTGAACTTCCCTGCAAAATATTCTGCACGGAACCCCGTCGGATTTCTGCTATCTCACTAGCAGGTCGCGTGTCTCGTGAGCTCGGAGAACCAGCTGGCGCGGTGGGTACCCTTGGATCCTGGGTTGGCTACTCCATTCGACTGGAGAGTAGCACATCTAAGACGACAATGCTAACATTTGTCACCAACGGTATCGCTCTTCGTATGTTAGAGAGTGGTCAGGGCGGCCAGGGTTCTTCATTTGACGAAGTAACAGTGAGCTGCACACTTATCGTCTATATCGGATTATTTCTGATGGCATGACAAGCATATCGTCATCGACGAGGTGAGTCTGTCTATTAACGCGGAAAAATACAAGGCTCATCAATCTATCAGGTTCACGAACGCACCATCGAATCAGATTTCCTATTGATAGTGTTGAAGTCTCTGGTCAAAGAGCGACCTGATTTGAAGTGAGCGATGCAGTCTCTCCTTTATACGAGGGCAAAACTCATTCATTCCTCAGGGTTGTGCTGATGTCAGCAACGTTGGATGCTGAGAAGATTTCAGCCTATTTCGACGGTTGTCCTATCCTACAGATCCCTGGCCGTACTTTCCCTGTTGAAGTACGTTATCTGGAGGACGCGATCGAAGTCACACAGTGGAAAATATCTGATGATTCACCCTACGCAATCCGCGGTAGGTGATAAATTATGATTCGGTATCATGTCTCACGAGTGATTTAGGAAGGGACAAATACTCACGAGGCAAGACAAAAATTGAATGGTCCGAAGATACAGCACCTGCGGACGATGACGATCAGGAAGCAATTCACGAAAATGTCAAGCTAGGAAATCGGTACTCTTCCGATACGGCGGCCACGATCGATCTCTTCAACGAAAGACTTGTTCCGTATGAGCTTATTATTCGTCTGCTTGAACAGGTCTGCTTGCGAGACTCGTCGTACTGGTCGTACTCCTCCGCTATCCTGATTTTTATGCCCGGAATGGGTGAAATCCGGCGATTGCACGAACTACTTATGGACCACCGTGACTTCAATTCTGAAGATCGATTCGTCATATATCCTCTCCATTCCACTATTGCAAGCGACCAACAAGCTGCAGTTTTCAACATTCCTCCTCAAGGTGTACGCAAAATCGTGATCGGTAAACACATATCTAGTCTTTCTCTTTCGCGCTTTACCTAACAAAGTTGACAGCTACAAATATTGCTGAGACGGGTATCACAATACCGGATATAACTTGCGTGATCGATACAGGCCGGCAGCGAGAAATGAGGTGAGCAACACATCAACTACGTTGCCCGAAGACACTGATGACACTTGAGTAGATTCGACGAAAAGCGGCAGCTCAGCCGATTGATCGAGACTTTCGTTGCTCGAAGCAACGCCGCTCAGCGGCGTGGACGAGCAGGACGTGTGCAACCGGGTTTATGCTTCCACTTGTTCACGAAAGCTCGGCATGATACAAAGGCCCGTATCCTCTTAATTGATGTGTGTAGTACGCTGAACGTACTTTCAGATGGCTGAACATCCGGATCCTGAAATCATGAGACTCAGTCTTAGCGATTTGGCCCTCCGAATAAAGATCTTGAAAGTCAACTTAGGAAACTCCATCGAGGATGTACTGTCCCGAGCGTTGGATCCTCCGTCGCCTGTCAACATTCAAAGAGCGATCTCTGCTCTTATTGAGGTCCGCCTGTAATCTTGTTGGACACCAGCATACTGGTTCTTACCATCTTCGTCTACTTATAGGTCCGTGCACTGACGACATCCGAGGAAATCACTCCCTTGGGACGTCTATTGAGCAAGATGCCTGTAGATGTCCATCTGGGCAAATTCCTTTTGACAGCATCCCTCTTCCGGTGTCTAGACCCCGCTCTCACAATTGCTGCTACTCTAAACTCGAAGTCTCCGTTCCTCACACCATTTGGTAAGGAAGATGAGGCTCATCGACAGAAGATGTCATTCCGGACAGGTCGGCATCTCCACTTATCCTCGTTATATCACATCACTGATTGGTATACAGAAAATTCGGACTTCCTGACGCTTCACAACGCGTTCTCGAGTTGGCGTACGGCTTGTGCGAATGGACTGGCCATCGCACGGAAGCTCTGTCGGACAGCCTATTTGAGCTATCAGGTGAGTTCGTTGTACAGTATGATATCGAAAATGCTCATGCGATTTCCGCAGAACCTTCAACAAATCGAAGAACTGCGCGAGCAATTATTCAGGTGAGTTGTATGCTTATTCTCTGAACTCGCTCATCAATATCATAATCAGCTACTTGGTGGACGCGTCTTTCATACAGGTGGATAGATCAATAATCAGAGAGCTCAATCAGTGAGTGATGATGTGCTCAACAACCTGTCCAACGTCCTTGATGTCTCTTCTAGGAATCGCGGTCGCGGTCGTACTCGTTTCGTGACCGTTCCACCTGAACTGAATTGCAATGCCGTCAATCCTCTTTCAATTCACGCTGCGCTCTGCGCTGGGTTATACCCCAAAATATTGTCCCTTGAACGAGGAAAGGACGGAAAGGATAAATTTGTGACTATCACGAACAACCAACCGGTCGCGTTACATCCGTCCTCCATCAACTTCGGTCGGAAGCCTAAGGAGTTCGGCGTGAATTATCTGTGTTACTTTACGATCATGTACGTCACTGCCGTTTTGCTGGACATGCCTCTGACATATAATATCACTACTACAGGCAGTCAAGGAGATTGTATGCCTGGGAGACGGGACCTGTGGACGATCTTGCCCTATTATTGCTCTGCGGAGAGGCCGACTTCAAGGTGTGTGGCTTGATGATTTGATCACATCCCGGTCTAGCGTGCTTAATATATTCGCTCCTTGTATAGCTCATGTCCGACAGCGTTTTCGTTGATCGCAAGATCCGGTATCGTATGAAGCCGAAGTCCAACGTTGCTTTAAAGATCCTTAGGAACCAGTTGGGCTCGCTGCTCGCGTCACAGTTCCGCGGTAAACCACTTTCCCCGTCCCAAGTACCCTGGAACGACATTGCGATGACAGTACTCAACAAGGAGAAACCGCCAATCGAACAGGACAAGAAGCAGGAAGTGACCTTAGTTGTGAATAGAATCATGCCGTGATATAGGCATGACACATGTAGACCATTCACTATGATGCTTCAGAGTAGGCACACCTAGTCAATCTTATCACAAAGTTCCTTGAGTCATGCAGAGTTTCGTGTGACTCTCAACCGTTTATTGCTGTATCCGGGGATTGACCATGTCTTATCATTACGATCCTATAACATTCGATAGCATAATCGACATGCGGGAAGTACATACGGAAAGCAAAACGACATGAACCCGGAAAGCAGTCTCCTAAGAGATTTTAATCCTCCTCCTCATCAGCGGCATCAGTCTGAATGTTGTAGAAGCGGAGCTGGTACGAGTCCTTCGAGGATGCAACAACACTAGAGAACAGGCAGATGAGCGAGTGAATATAATAAGGGGATAGCGATGCAACTCACCGGATCCAGTCACGAAGGGTGTTCTTCTTGAGGAACTTCTTCGTGAGGTACTTGAGGTAGCGCTTGGACAGAGGGATGCTGGAAGACACAGTGACGCTGACATCGCCTGCATTGAACGTCAATCACAAGAACAATACGAAGAGGTAAAGGAACTGACCCTGGCGAGTGATCTTCACGTTCTCTCCGAGCTGTCCAGCCTTGCCCTCGACCTTTATGCGATCATGGAGATACTTCTCGAAAGCCGCGCCGTCAAAGACACCGTCACCAGCGGGACGGGAGTAGTCAATGACGAACTTGTGCTTGGTAGCGGTCTTTCCGGAGGCAGCCTTAACCTAGAAGGAATGGGAACCCAGTGTGAGCCTACTGAGAAGATAACTCAGCAAAGCGGTACTGGTGACTGACCATCTTGACGGTGAGGAAGGGGAGGGAGGTCGACGAGGGAGATGGTCTTGAGGTCGTTTAACACGATGAGCAGCGAATTCTCGCCGCTTTCAGTTGTCCTGTATAGTTTCCATCGCGAGTTTCCCACGGGTCCGGCGCCCGATGTGAATACAGTATATTTGGGAGTATGGTTTCCCACGGTATTATTTGTGAGAATTTGCCGGAAATTAACGACGCTCGCAAAATGTGTTGGTAGACGCCGGCTGCAGCTCTCGCTTGCTCTCACTTTCACCAGCAATTGCACTGGCCATGGCAGCAGCTCAAAAATTGACTCGCGAACAAGTCGCCTCTGCTCAGCTCAATGGCGACTATGCGATTCATTCCGAAAACTCCCAGCCAAAGTTGGACACCTCTGAATGGCCATTGCTGTTGAAGAACTACGACAAACTTCTTGTACGGTCAAGCCACTTTACCCCGATTCCCACTGGATGCAGTCCTTTGAAACGAGACATTGTGTCATATGTCAAGTGTGTATTATATGTTATCTATGAAGTGCATATTCTCAAAGGTGTCTAGGTCTGGTGTTATCAACTTGGACAAGCCTTCAAATCCCTCTTCACACGAAGTTGTCGCTTGGCTCAGACGTATATTGCGCGTCGAAAAAACCGGACACAGTGGTACTCTGGACCCAAAGGTCACTGGATGTCTCATCGTGTGTATTGACCGGGCTACACGTCTCGTCAAGTCTCAACAAGGCGCAGGTTAGTTCGCTTTGGACTCATAGTGGACACAAATTCTAACTTTGCGCAGGAAAGGAATATGTCGCAGTTTTGCGACTACACTCTAGCCTTCCGGACCCTGCCTCCCTTCCTCGTGCCATCCAAACTCTGACTGGTGCTCTCTTCCAACGCCCCCCTCTCATCTCTGCCGTCAAGCGTCAGCTGCGTATCCGAACCATCTATGAGTCTAAATTGCTTGAGTTTGACGAGAAAAGGAATCTTGGTGTGTTCTGGGTCTCATGCGAGGCCGGTACATATATTCGGACGCTTTGCGTGCATCTGGGTCTGGTACTTGGCGTTGGAGGACATATGCAGGAGCTCCGACGAGTGCGTAGTGGTGCATTGAGCGAGAACGACGATATGGTCACGATGCACGACGTCTTGGACGCGCAATGGGTGTACGATAACACGCGCGACGGTACGTGATACTGCATTCAACGCGTGACACTATCTGATCTTTGTACAGAGTCCTACCTGAGACGTGTCATTCGCCCCTTGGAAGCCTTGCTCGTTGGCTACAAGCGTGTTGTCGTTAAAGACAGCGCTGTCAACGCGGTTTGCTATGGTGCCAAGCTGATGATTCCCGGATTGCTCCGCTATGAGGCAGACATCGCGGTCAATGAAGAAATTGTACTGATGACTACCAAGGGTAAGCAAAATTCTTCGATCACTTTGGCGTTGTGCCAACATCAGTACAGGCGAGGCTATCGCTCTTGCCATCGCGCAAATGTCCACTGTGGAGCTGGCAACTTGCGACCACGGCGTTGTCGCAAAGGTGAAGCGGTGTATCATGGAGCGTGACACCTACCCAAGACGATGGGGTCTTGGACCCAAGGCCATGGAGAAGAAGAAGCTCGTCAAGGAAGGCAAGCTCGGTAAGTTCGGCGAGAAGATCGATGGAGTCACTCCGGCAGATTGGAGCAAGGACTACGTGGACTATGCACGCGATGTAAGTGTGCTATTGGCCTATCTAATGCTAGTGATATTGACGTCTCGTAGGAGCAACCGGCTGCGGGTCCTTCGACTGCAACTGTCCAATCGGCGGAGACTGCTGCTGCTCCTTCCGCTCCGGCCAGCCCAGCAAAGGATGGAAAGGACAAGGAGAAAAAGCGCAAACGCAAGTCAGAAGTAGCGGAGGTCGAGAGCGATGCTGCTGAGTCAGAGGACGAGGCTGCGCGTGCGGCGCGGAAGAAGGCCAAGAAGGAGAAGAAGGCTGCCAAGGAGGCTGCTGCAGCGAAGGAGGATGACGGCGAGGAAGCCAAGCGGGAGAAGAAGAGGCTGAAGAAGGAGAAGAAAGCACGGGAGTCTCTGGGAGGTGAATCATAGTATGATTCAGAAATGTGTGGTTGCCAGTGCATAAAATCGACTATCTACCGTCATCTTTGTCCCGCTGCTTGCTTTCCTGTGTGGTTCCTATTACCCTTGTCTTGTAATGCTAGTCTGTTATGAGAGCTGTGACTCTGTCATTTTCGATATGTTGAACACCAGAACATCGAAGAAGACTTAGATAAGTGAATGAGCGTCGGTATCATACGCCCTCGTCGATCCAAATGTTCACGCGCATCATGACCGTGAAAAGGTATATTAGCCCCAAGCCCTAGTACAACGTAAGAGAGTACAGTCCATCTTCGATTACAAAAAGAAAAAAGGTCCATGAACATGAAATCTGTCATCAAGACATAACGGAAGAACGGGAAGCGAATGACGGCCTGCGTCCGTGGGTCTGCAAGGACGTGGCAGGTATCATATAGCACAGGTGACACGTGCGGCTACAACCCCGATAGCGTCGCCGTCTATAGGAGGGCGGCAACGAGAGCGAAGACAGAGCCGAGGCCGACGGCGGCGTTCACAGCGAAGCTGCCGGCCGCGCCGCTGGCAGCGGTGTTGGAGCCGGAAGGCGCGGAGCTGGAGGACGAGCCTGAGGGCGTCGACGAAGAGCCCGTGGCGTTGGTGCCGTTGAGCGTCATGGCGAGGGTCTGGAACGCGGTGAAGTTGCGCGCGGACGTCTGCACAGGGTTCACGGCGAACACCATGCCCGAGCCGCAATGCGAGGCGCCGGTGGGTGTGTGCTGTTGGCACTGGAGTAGGAAGTGCGCGTAAGCATCAAGTCAGGTTGTGGAGAAGGGGAAGGGGACGTACGAAGAACCAGAGCGGGTCGGTGGTGTTGACCGTCACGTTGAACACGGGGAAGTCGGTGGCGGTGGCGGACACGGCTTGGCTGGAATGGAGGTTAGCGATCAAGATGCGGTGGATGGAGAGGTGAGATGCTTACAAGCCAGAGTCGATGGGCGTTGCGGTGTTGGCGATGCAGGGCGCGGCGAACGAGGAGAGCGTCGCAGTGTGGTTCTTCGGGTAGCTGCCAACGTGCGTGAGCCTTCGATCTCAATAATATCAAGATATCAGCAGATACTTACAACTGGAAGGAGATGACATCGCGGGGCTGGGCCATCACGAACGGAGGTTCGAACGTGAGCGATCCGTTGTTACCGACCTGCACAACATGTACGGCGCCGGCAAGCGAGACGGGAGTGGGGTCGGGGGAGCCGGGGTACGAGGAGTACACAGTGGTCCATTGCGAGGCCTCGACGGTAACGGTGACAGTTACGAGACTCTCTTCAGGTGCAGCAGGGATAGTGACACCACCGTATGCAGCAGTAGTAAGTGCCTCTGAAGCAGTGCTAGCGGCGGCAGGAGGTGTGGACGCAGCGGAGGCGGCAGACGCAGACGCTTGCAATTGCGCGCCAATCGCAAGAGCCGAGTTCTTGAAGTTGGTAAACGAGTTGGGAGCACCGTCCGCGCCGCAGTTGATAGCGAAGACCATTCCAGCACCACAATGACTGGCAGCCGTATTCGCGGCTTGGTCGCAGAACACCCAAATCGGGGTCGTCTGAGATGATCGACGCGTGAGTTTATTGTTCTGAAAGCTTTGGGAGGGAAGGAGGAATACTTACGTCGTTCACAAGGACGGTATACGTCGGGAAATTATCAGTCTGGTTGGCGGGCACCGGGTTACTGGGGGATGGAGGTCAGACATGCTCCAAAATCGCGCAAAGACGGCTAGCTTACAATCCCGAGTTGAATCCGCCAGCGACTTGCGAGCAGGGGCTTGCAAACGAGGACTGCGTTGCGGTATGGTTCTTTTGCTGGAAGTGGAAGATTACTTGGTCACCGGGGACCGCGCTCTAGATAATCACTCAGCGTCCAGATAACGACTGAAAGACGTGAAATTACGTACAATAGCCTCAGGAGAGAAGGCGAGCGTTCCAGTCGAGCTTCCGACTTGGATATCGTGAATGGCACCGTTGACCGCGACAGCGGAAGCGAGCAGGCCCAAAGCAAATGAGGAGGGGGAAAACATCTCGACTACCAGAGGAGCTTGGAAAAGGGTTGAGAAGGAATGACTTTCGCCACAGCGAAGTGGGTTTTATACAGAAAGAAAGATGGGGCGGGCTGTGAGGGGAAGATGAAACGGAGGTGAGGGCGCTGGCTGTCGATGAAGGCAGGCTTTTGTGTGCCCGAAAGGACGGGACCTGAACAATAATTCAGATCAGATCAGTAAAGAAAAACCTCTGGTCGTCAACCTCCGAGGCATTTCTGCCTTCCATGACCAATTTCAGCTGTTCATTTGATTGCCTGACGGTTTCTTGACGGTGGCCCTCATTGGGTATCTACAGTCCCTAAAGACTTACTTGCATTGTTCTTACAAGCCTTGTAGGTTGTACATTCTAACTTTCTGCAAGCCAGATTTGGTCACAGGGTGTCCTAGATACATTTCTGGGGACAATGAGCGAACAAAGGACTGCACAAGGAGCTGAAGGAACGGTTACCACGTATGTAATTCTATTGGCTGAGAGTGAACCTTGTGACAATGTGCGCGCAATTCAACCCAGCGGGCCTACAGCTTGACAACCGATAGGCTGATCTACCCGACGTCTGCGCGTCTTATTGTCACTGCAGCCCCTGTGCAAACCGCAGTGAAACCTAGTGAGACTGGACAAAAGTCGGTGTTGGCGCACAGCCTGACAGTGCACGATGCAAACAATAACCTGTATCGCACGGATTGTGGACTCACGATTGGCTATCGTGCAGACGAAAGAGCTGTGCAGCGCGGTAGTGTGCCGGGAATAACCACTATGATTCTAACCGG
>JAAIFI010000358.1:0-30656 GCA_011032875.1 Phlebia tremellosa | reverse complement strand
CGGGATAGCGGTTCAATCCGCGCTGCAGAATTTTATTGTTCACGCGGGCTCAGACGATTTTTGCTTCTTGCAGACCAAATATATTGCTAGAAGACTATAGTAGGTACATAACGTAGCTAGTAACTATGCAATTAGCGACAAAACCGATGTCCTTGCAGTGTCATAGCTACAACTGAGGCTCACTGCTCAGTGCTCCAGCTGCGAGCATGCTCGCCACGTCGGATTGCACACATCAGTTCTATGTAGTGGTAGAAGTAAGAGAAGCCACTCACCGTATATACTTCAAACGGCCGGTGTGTCGTGCATGTGTGACAACAGCTACAGAACGAAAGGTGGTGTCCGGGGGCCCAGGGCAAACTTGCGGTACTTTTGCTACGAGGGCAGCAACCTGGCACAGTCAAAAGCTCTTCAAGCATTCCCAAGGGGAATCCTGCAAGATAGACCCCATCAGTAATGAATGAACGAGCCAGGAACTCACTGGGAGATGACAATGGTCATGTTGTTGCCAGCTNCAGTAATGAATGAACGAGCCAGGAACTCACTGGGAGATGACAATGGTCATGTTGTTGCCAGCTGTGAGCGCGCTGCGCGAGAGTCTGAGGATAGCTATCACTGTATGATGTAATCACTGACTTGTTTACCGCGATACATTGGCACATACCTGTGAATGGCTGTTGTGTGTGCTCACGCTTGAAGGCTCTCCGTGTCTGACACAGTCCGATATGGCTAAGTGTTGTGGTGGTGGTCAAGAGTCAAGACTTAAGTGCTGGGAGCTGGTGGGGCGGCACCGTGAGCAAAGCCAAAATGAAGCACCGATCTCATGACTCACAGAGCGATCTGAGGGATAATAGATAACCGTACATCTGCCGTTGATGCCGAAGGGAGAGTCTGGTGGGTAAAGTACGATGAACTATGTAGGAGCGGCCCTACTAGCTGACGCTAGCTGGCGCTAGCTCTAAGCTTCGCTTCTACATAGGAGCGGCAGCGCTATATAGCGAAAGTACCTTTCCTGATGATTCTAATTGCATTCCTAGTTTCTTTGTTTCCAAAATAATCAGTTGAAGCAACTGGATCAGGCTTAGTATCGTCGTATTTTTAGCATGGTTGTATTGAAAGCCTTGTGGGATCCGTAACAATCGGTGTAGAATCGTGCGGGCCTCCAGGTCGAAGTATGTCTCTCGAGTCTCGATACTGGACTAGCCGCGGACTTCCGCGGCGGAACCAGATGGTAAAAGTTCACACGTATGTTCGCCGTTGACCACGATCACCACTGAACGTATCCACTCTGTGCCAACATTGGTACAACCCCATGCTACTCTCTCGCACGATTCGTGTTGTTCAAGGCGTAGTTTGTAGACGGTCAATATCTTCGATTGGCTCAGCTGACCTCAATGCGCCTCGCGAGTTTAAAGTAGTTCTTGACAACGAAACCCTTTATATTGGCGAGCCTCTAGCTGCAGCACTCGGCTGGAAACCAGGAGAGAATTCGGATGGTTTGAAGTTGACACTGAGTGGCTGGTCGCCACACTACTTTGCAATCACGCGCACAGGTTCCGACACTGGTTCGTACCGCGTCACTTCTGCGTTGGCTACGCATTCATCATTGTACAGACCTGCTTGCTCGCGCCACTGTCGAAAGCGGTCAGAATCCACGTGTCCAACAGATGTTAGAGTACATGAAGCATCGCTAAGGTTTTCTTGCTCATGTACGTCGTATCCTGTACTGCTATCTGCCCACTAACCGCCACGCCACCTTAGACGCTGTTTATTCTGCACTTGACTATGCCACAGCGCCGTCGGGTCCTATATATGTGAACATATCATTTACTATGTTGTTTCTGCAGTGCGTGTCGTGTCATATTGTTCTCTATATTTTTTGTCTTCCTTTGTCGTGCCCCCCTTCTAGTCTGCGGCACTTCGGAACAGACATGTCACTTCAGTGAATCATATCAGTCCGTAAACTCAGAAGCTCCTGGATACTAGGATGCGGCTGATGTCAGTCCTATTCGGCATGCCTCTTGATAGATATCGGAGGTCGGTATGCACGTTGACACGCAGAGCTGCTAAGGTGACTCTAGGACCGGCACCGGGATGGATATTATGGGTATTGAGTCCTTACTATGGACGTAATCGGATACGAGTCATACGAGGTGGTAGTTGCAATCTCAATTGAATCCAAATACCTTTGTTTGGAACAACTGACTCTCCGTGAGGCTTCCAGTTTCGACGATCCTACACCTTGGGATTACTCCGAGGATGCCCTTGCCCTTGCCGAACAATATCTTACTAGGCCTCCTAGCAAATGTTCTCACTGAGAAGAGTGAGCTACTGTGACGTTACGCGGTCTGCACGTATATAAAGCCTGTACGTCCATCATACTCGTCTCGCAACCACCATAGGTTCTCATCCGAGTCTTTCTCTCTGAACTACCTCATATTCAGAACCCTTGCCGTCAACATGGTCTCCCGCTTGAACAAGGAATTCGTTCATCAGTTGAACGTGATCGCCACAGGACCTCGAGGTGCTGTGGTAGTCAAACCCAACGAACTCGAGTCTGCTATCATGCGTCCCGCTTGGACCACGCATTACAACCCCAGCTCTCCTACCCATGTGCTCGCCGCTGAGCTCGCGTATGGCATTATACAGAACCATCCTTTCATGGATGGCAACAAGCGCACTGCCTTCCTGGCTGCCAATGAGTTCCTCCGCGAGAGGGGTCACCGTAGTTTCATCAACGCAGAACCCAGCACGGCTGTATTGAGTGCCATGTCGTCTATCGACAACTCTCACTCGCTCGTGGCGCAAGGACAGATGTCTGCAGAGCAGCTCGCTCAGATCTACGCCAAGGCTCTCGGTGTCTGTGAGTATTTTCAATCCTTTGCCCCTACGTCGTCGATTGACGGACTCTGTAGAGCGTATCCCGGCTTTCTTGCGCGTCGCTTGTACTAGCCGCGGCCGATCTTTCTTTGACTTGTCCTAGTATCTGTCTGTTATGTTTGTGTCGTCCGACTGAAGTCTTCCATGTTCTACTTTGTACAACTACGGGTACTGTGATACCCCGACTCGAGAATGAATAACCAGTCTATCATCATCTACCGCAAACGAATTGCTAGTGGTTGGTAGGGATCCCCGAGTGCAGTCGACATTGTTTCTTGTGCATCCGCCACAATCCGTCCTCTACCAAGTGCTCCCAGTCTTGGCACACGCGGACAGCGTCTATATAATCAGCGCGATCATATTTGCTATGCCCTATCATTCGGATATTTCACGCAAACCCAAACTTTGACTACACGTGGCCACCTACCGCCACACTTCAAACAGCCATGTCTGCTCATGCAGCACGCCTTGCTCGACTATTCACTCCAGAATATGCAAGGCGTATCAACGCACAGATTGTGCACCCAGCACAGTCCCAAGTAGTCAAACCGAACGAGTTAGAGTCCGCTTTGGCGCGGCCGTTGCAAGTTTCGGTATATGAACCACACCAACCTGCTACCTACCTAGCCGCCACGCTTTCTTATGGTATCATTCAAGGTCAGCTGCACCTTGATTGCTTCAAAATCCTTGCTGATAGTACCATACAGGCCACCCGTTCATGGACGGGAATAAGCGTACCGGTAGGGTCCTTAGTTTATTATAATACGGAGATAATCTGAAACTGAGTTTGTTCAACAAGCTTTCTTCCTGGCAAATGAATACCTACGCGCCATGGGTCTTCCGGGCCTTTTGGACGAAGGCAAGATTGGCGAAGTCTACAAAGGAGTGACAGATCTGGCCGACCGCCACATCAACGTCGCTGCCGGAGGGCTAGGTGTAGAAGGGCTTGCCAACGCCATGCGCTCTCAAAATGAGAACGAGAAACCGTGACAATAAACTTTGTGATGAAACGAGCATTACTAGGCTTCCCATAACAACTTCTGTGGTCTACCTTTTTTATTGTCTCTATTTATATTGTCTTTACTTACCCCCTCGAACTCGCGCAAATAACATCAATCGGCGCCCCATTCTGTCTGATCGAGCCCGAATGCTTTTAGAAACAATGGAAGAATTACTTCGTATAGTAGATTCTCAGAGAACGTTGTGGCGCTGAACATTTCAGGCTCTCAGTCTTAGCATCGACAGCAACGTTTGCACACAAGAACGAACTGTCACGTCTATACATCGGGACCGATAGCATTGTCGGTAAGGACACACGCCGGTATCGGCGAAGAAACAACACAGGGTGGGGTAACAACAGAGGGAGTGTATCTCAAAAAACGCGGGAATATGGGACGAACTGGTATGTACACGAAGGAAACGAAGGTTCTTGACTGTATACGTATATATATGTATAAGGGGTGGGGTCTGAGAGAATCTAAGCAACGTCTGCTTGAAGAGTGAACTGTGAAAGAGGTTACAGTGGGAGAGGGAACTCGAAGCGGAAGCGAATGTCAAAGGAGGGATCGGAGAGATTTTGAGAATACAACAGATCGTAAAGAACAATGAATGACAGGAGCAACGAGAGGCGGAGTGCAATGTACACAGGGACACATAACCAATGGTGACGACAACGCGAGTCGGCCAAGATACAAGGGCAGGATGACTGGAGAATGATACAACGGTCTAGAGGCGCGACCATGACGACGATACAGTCGGTTGTAATTTGAGAGGCGGAAGGAAAGGGAGGGAAAGGGGCGACGCAATGAGAGTCTAAGATCGTGTTTCTTGTTTCTGGTTTCTTGAGAGCCAAGCTTGAAAGAGTGTAGAGTTTTCCGAGGTTCCGGGATGATGGATGCATGGAAGACGAGACCGAACAACGAACGAGGAGATCCAGGATCCGGTGCAGTTGCAGTTGCAGTATAGCGATGGGGCGACCCAGACGGAGAGAAAGACAGAGACGAAGACCAGCACAACAGACGAGATTTCGAAAAAACCAACCACCACCTCAAAACGCACCAGCCGCCACCTCCCTCTGCTCAGACTTAGACCGAGTCTGCTCCTCTGCATCACCCGCCTCGCCAGCAAACTCGCGCCGCAGCTCCTCCACAGCGCCCTCCCCCGCCGGCTGCCCAAACGCGCCGAACGCCGCCGACACCGCAGACCACACGCTGCTCCGCGCCTCGCTGCAGCTGTAGAACGCCGACGAGCGCGCGCTCGCCCCGTCCCCGCCGCCGCCCTCCCAGCGCTCCTCGATCAGCCCGAGCCCCCGCTCCGAGGACGCACGCGCATGTGCATGGGAGGTCGCGCACGCGGCGGCCGTGGCGCGCAGTGCAGAGTCCGACTGCGTCGCGCGCACCGTGGTCCGCTTCTCGTGCGCAGGCGGCTTGTTGGAAGCTTTGGAAGAACCGGGTATACGGCGCTTTCGTTCCTGAACCTCAACGTCAGTCACGACCAAACTAACACGGACCACTCAAAACTCACCACACTATCGACAGCGATGCCATGGCGGCGCGACTTGTGATCGGACAGACGCACCGTCCGGTCCCTGTCAAGCGCAACGTTGTCATCCTTGTGATCCGCGCGCCGCTTCTGCACACGCAGCACCATCGTGGGGAACGGAACCATCTCCTGCTGCGTCTGCTGTTCGTACGGATGCGCCTGTTGCGCGTACGGATGCGCCTGCTGCGCATACGGATGTGCTTGTTGTGCATACCGATGCGTCCGCTCCGAATACTGCTGCATCCGACCATGTCCACCCGACTCCTCAGACTCAGACCACGAACTACGCCTCGACCTTGACGGCACGCTCGGAAGCGCACCCGTCGGCGGCGGGCCCGGTGGTGGCGGTGGCGGGAAGCGGAGTGACGGCGAGACCATGCCCGACCTCGTAGGAGATGTCATCCTCGTAGGCGAGACCATCCGCTCCCTCATCGGCGACGGCTCAGGCGACACGTACGCCCCCCTCCCCCTTCCACTCACACTCCCATCTTCGTCAGGCAACTCAGGCAGAGGCAGCGACCTCAACTGCAACGGCGCGGGCCTCTTTTTCCGTCCCTTCCCGCCCGCACCCATACCGCCGCCGGTGCCCATGACGGGCGAAACGGGCGAGGGCGGGCACGCGTACGCGTACGGATGCGCGGGGAATGCGTACGACGTCGGGGACTCTTGCGCGTACGTGGGCGACTCTTGCGCGGGGAAGGCGTACGTCGACGGATCAGGCGTCGGGAACGCATGGCGCTCGTCCTGTGGTGAGGACGTGTACTCCTGTGGCGAAGACGCGTACTCCTGCGCCGAAGACGCATACTCCTGTGGCGAAGACGCATACTCCTGCGCCGAAGACGCATACTCCTGTGGCGAAGACGCGCACTCCTGCACCGAAGACGCATACGAATCCACCGACGACGCGTACGAATGCGGGGACTCCGACGACGCATACGGGTGCATCGGGAACGCGTACATCTGACCCGGAGCCTCCTGCACGGAGAACGCATACGGGTGTCCCGGAAACGCATACGCCTCTCCATTTGCTTGGTCGTACTGCTCAAGCACCCGCTCGCCATACTGCTCAAGCACGCGCTCCCCAATCTCCTCCTCGTCCTCGTCCTCCTCGATCTCCTGGCCCAACCCTTCGTCAAACCCGTGCTCCCGATCGCGCTCGCGCACGCCACCCGCCAGACTCGACAGCGGCGTGATCGTGTCCCCGCTGCTCGTATGCATGTGAGTATGCGCGTGTGCGTGTGCGTGTGCGTGCCTCTGCTGCCGCACGACCTCGGGCACGACGACGTCCTGCTTCCGGAACGGGTCCGCCTCCGGCGTGAGCACCCGTCCCACCCTCTCCGCTTCCATCCTATCTCTATCTCTATCTCTATCTCTATCGTCCTCTTCCTCCTTCATCCCCGACCCCGTCCTCACCATCCTTCCGTTCTCTTCCCCTTCTCTGTTCAGAGTATCCACGTCTGAAGCTGTTTCCTCAGTGACACCAACACCAACGCCCGACTCGTCCTTCCCGTGGCTCATCACCAGCCCCAACCCGAGACCCAAGCCCATGCCCATCCCCGCTCCGCGGCCGCTGAAGCTGAACTTGGAGTGCAGCGGCGAGGTCGGCGCCGAGTTCAGGCCCTGTACGCAGCGAACACGAGAACACGACGTCAGTTCTAATTCAAAAAAGGAAGAAGGAATACGACGAAGAGAAAGAACCACTCACCCCACCATGCCCACCCCCACCCCCATGCCCGAACAAAAACGTCGGCGTGCGCGGCGTCGGCGGGAGCGACCCCGTCCCGCTGCTTGAACTCGCACTCGTGCTCGTGCTCACACTCCCGATTCCGCTGTTTCCTGACTCCCCACTGCCCACATTGCCACTCCCTAACCCACCACTGCCCACATTGCCACTTCCACTTCCACCGCTCACGCTCGCGCTGTTACCCAAACCCCCACTAACACCATCCACCAACGAGAACGCCCCCCTCGACTTCACCCGCCTCAACAACCTCGCCGGCGAGAACGACGGGATCTGCACCTCCCGCACGTGGTGGTGCACTTGTGAGACGTGGTGCTGCACTTGTGAGACGTGATGATGGAGGGCGGTGAGCCGGCCCGCGAGCGTGTGCGTCGACTTGCCCGAGCCTGATTTCGTTGATGCCGACTTGGCTGATTTTGCTGATCGTGCGGATCGTGCTGATTTTGCGCTCATCTGAAATTGCGAGAACAGTCAGTGGTTGTTTGTTATGCCATGGATCGATGAGAGCAGGAATGCGAATGGTAGACGCGTCGACACACGCGGAAAGCGAGGTATGTATCGCGTAACACCAAACGCGTCGATAACACACGGGAATGACGCGTCGATACACGCGCAAAGGACCCAAAGCACGCGTCAAAGCGCGACGCGTTCCCACAACCACCCCCTCACCCGCCCAACACTCAAAACACTCAAACCACCACTCAAACCAAGCGAAGAAACACTCACCCCACTAGCCGCACTCCCCCGTCTCGCATACACGCACGCCGGCACCGCCATCCCGTCGTCATCGTCATCGCCACTCTCCTCCTCATTCCCATACCTTTCATCCTCCGCTCTCTCGCCATGCTCATCCTCTCCCTCCATTTCCACACTAACGGTGAGAGTGGGCAGCGCAGGCGCAGCGCGCGGGAAGCGGTACGGGCTCACCCGTCCTTGCCCATCTTTATCACTACTATCTTCTCTCCCTTCTCTTTCCACATCACCCTCCCCACTCCCACCGTTTTCCTCTCCCCCATATACACCTGCACCAAAACCAGACCCTCGACCAGCCCCGAAACCAGATCCTTCTACACCCGTATCGACGCACGCCAGCGGTCCACCCCCCAACTCAAGCTGCAGCCCCCACACGGGGTCCAGCCCCGCGGGCGCGCGCGGCTTCGAGATGCGCTCTTTCTCGATGTGCAGCCGGGGTGGCGATCTGGGGATGGGCAGGTGGAGGCGGGGCGGGCGGTGTTTCGCATCGCTTCGAGGACTCTTGGGGCTGCGAGGACTCGTGCTTTGACTCTTTGGACTCGTGCTTGGACTCTTGGGGGATCGCGGGGAAGAAGAGGTGGACGTCTTCGTAGGGGAGCGCGGAGAAGAGGGTGTGAGCCGACTCTTCTTCGGAGTAGGAGATCGCGGAGTGGTAGGGGTGGCGCAAAGCGGGAACGACGAGGCGAGCGGCGACCTCGGGCCTGTCGGCGAGGAATACTTTGACGACAGCGCGGGGAACGACGCCGACGCGGGTGTGCGCATGGACAGCGCGGGGAACGACACTGACACCGGCGTAGACGTAGGTGTCTCCTTCATCCCCGTCTCTTCCCTCGCCGAAGACGACACCGAAAGCGGACTAGAAGCAGATAACGGCACCAACCCACTCGTCACACGCGCACGCACGCGCACCATCGGCGTCGGCGTCGCAGAGCGCGGGAACAGCTTGTCCTCCATCTGTCTTTGTCTCTCCATGCCCTCCCCATCTCCATATCCGCCAGCACGAGTGAACGGCATAGGCGTCCCTGCCCGCGCAACCGATGTGCCCGCTCTACTCTCAGCGCGACTCTCAGCCCTGCCGTACTGTGATGTAGGCGTCCCAGCGCGAGCAGTGCTCCACGGCATCGGCGTACCCGCCCTACTTCGCGCCGCTGCAGGCACAGGCGTGTCCGCCCTACTTTCGGAACGATCCCCCGCGCGACTCTCAGAACGGTCCCTCTCCCCAACAGGTGTCCCCGCCCGACTCCCAAACGAGAAAAACCGTAACGGCAGCGAACTCGTCCGTCTTCTCGCCTTCTCTGCCTTCTCTGTCTTCCCGTCCTTGCCATCTTTCCCATACTTCGCATCTTTCTTACTCTCTACTTCATCAACGTACACGCCATCCGCGTGCAACAGCGCACCACCCGCGTGCAAAAGCGCACCATCCGCGCGCAAAAGCGCAGCATCGTCATGCAAAAGGCCAGAATCCCGAACAGACTGCGCAGAATCGCGAGGGAAGTGCGCGCTGAGCCGCGACGGAGCCTCATCGCGAGAAAAGCGCGACGACGAGGAGGTGCGCTGGGAGAACGACACGCGCATGCGCATGCGCATCTCGAACGGGAACGGCGACCGTGGGCGTTTCTGCGTGTTTGCGTGCATGTCTGGCTCTACGAGGTCGTCCATGTCCTCGTCCTCGTCCTCGTCCGCCTCTGCACCCACGTGTAGGCGCGCGTCGTGCGAAGGAAAAGCATACGCCTCCTTCAACGTCCCCGTCGTCCCCGTGCTCGCGTTCGTCCCGCCAGAGAGCACAGAGGACACAGATACAGACGTCGCGGTGCTCGTGCCGGAGAGGACGGATAGATGCGTCGAGGCGCGTCCTCGCGTGGCTGACGACGCGCGTCCCCATCTCCGTCCTCTTCCTCTTCTGTCCGCGTCTTTCGCGGCAGGCGCGTTGGGATGAGACGGCGAGTGCGAGAACGAGCGAGAAGGCGCGTCGGTGTCGCGCGAGGCCGAAGTTGAGGTATCGCGTCCCCTCGTCGCAGAGGTTGAGGTTGAGGCATCACGCCCACTAGGCCTTAAGACGAGCGCAGACGCGCGCGTGCGCAGCGTGTGCAGCATCCGCGTCGCTCTTCCTCCTGCTCCCGCTCCTGCCTTTGCGTTCGCGTTCGCGTTCGCGTTGGCGTTGGCGTTCGTGTTCGTGTTCGCGTTCTCCTTCCCACTCCCTATCCCCGCGTCCTTCGTGCCTGTGCTCGTGGCTGTGCTGATACGGGCAGGCGCGTACGCGACCGCGGGGACACCGTCGTACGCGACCGCGGGAACACCGTGACTTCCGCTTGTGAGAGACTTCACGGTCGACAAGGGGTGCACCGCAGTAGTAGATGCATACGAATCACGACGGTGGTGTGAGTGGTAGTGCAGCGCCTCGAGGAAGCCGAACGAGCGGCTCCGGGGTCTGCTGTCCTTTCCCGCGTGGCCCTTACCGCCTCTGGTCCCTCTGAGCTCGCTGTGCTTGGGGTCTGGGTCGGGGTGCAGGAGGGAGGGTGTATGCGCGCGCCCGTCTCTCTCCTTCGCTGCGTATTTGTCTCCGTGCTTGTCTGGACGCTTGTCGTGGTGGAACAGAGACATAGACACGATCGGTACGGGCGTCGTGCTCCCGTTACGCGTGCGACTGCGAGTGGGCGTGCGACTACGTGAGTTGCGACGAGGTAAGTAGTCCTGGTCCTCGTCGGAGCTGTCCCCGTCGAAGTAGCTGCGCGCGCCGCCGTCGAAGTAACTCCGCGCGCCGCCGTCGAAGTAGCTGCGTGCTGTAGCGAGCGTGAGGGTGTTCGCGCGGCTCTGTCTCCGTCCCCGTCCCGATTGCTTATGTGTCTGTACATCCCAAACAGTATCGTGGTCAGCATAAGTCATAAAATACCATGAACTGTACTGTACTGTACCTGCGACGGCGGCGTGTAATACGACTCGCTATGTGACCGCTTCCTCCCATGCGTATACCCATTCGAAGCAGAGGCATACCCGTTTGAAGCAGAGGAGGCGGCCTGCGGCGGGAAGGGCGGGAGGGAGAGGGTGGGCTGCGCGGCGGCGAGGTCGAAGGCGTCCGCGACGAGCCGCTGGAAGTCGTCGATGGTGAACGCGGGGCCTGGGCGGTGTGTCTGTGTCGATGGCGGTGGTGGGTGTTGAGTGTGCTGAGACATGGTCGCGGGGGTCAGGGTCGGGGTCGGGGCGGACATTGGATGCATAGTGGCGGAGGTCAAGGGCATCGAGACGAACGTCGAGGTCGGTGTCGGGGTGGTCGCGCGCATGCGTCGGTGGTGGCGGTGGTGGTGACGGCTCAAGAAGCGTCACGGTGAACGTATCGTCAGTCTCGGTGTGCACCAGCCGTGGGTGTGGTGCAGCCAGCAGCAGTCGTCAGCAGACGTCACGGTGCGTGGTGCTAGTGCTAGTGCAAGTGAAGGGACAAGGCGGGGGAGGGAGCGGAAAGGAAAGTTTTATGCCAGGAGGGGGGTGCATGCACAATTGCAACGAGTGACACAGGGGCTGCTCCCTTCTCCCTAAGCCGTCTCTCCATCTGTCCGTCCGTCCGTGCAGTATCCCCGATACAGTCGAGTCTCGGAGAAGGGGTTGCACTGAGAGGAATATTGCATTATTGGACGAGAGGCGAGATGCGACGTGCGAATTTCTTTTTTGGGGCGCGTAAGTTTTTGCCAATTGGCGTAATTGGGCGGTGCGTAATTGGGTCACGGTCGGTCGATCGCGCGTGCATTCGACGCGTCGCCCGTCCGACCGACGTCACCTCGCAGAGAAACAGAAACACGCGCCTGTCCTATACCGGTCCGACCGAGCAGAAGCACAGACTAACTTGCTGAGAGAAGCACCCACCCCGCACGTCCAACTCATTCAAATTGACAACGATCTGGAGATGAGATGGGGAAGCGCAGCCGACGTGCACGCGAGGAGGCTAGGAGGCAAGGACGTACGCGAGAGGAGCTTAGGTTAGGTTAGGAGATGAAGAGCATATGGAGACGAGAGGGAAATGAAAGGCGGGAGGGGTAGTTTAGTTTAAAACGTCGGACCGCGCCCTCGCTCTTGATCCTCCCTCTACCCTCTGATCCTCTCCCTCCTCCCGCGCTCCCGTGCCCCCGTGCTCCCGCGTCCCGAGTGCCCTCTGATGATCCGCCTCGTTCGCCCCTCCCTCTCCCCCTTCGCCTCGTTCGTCTTCGTCTTCCCCTCCTGCCCTCGCGTCTCTTCCCTACTCATCTTGTGCATCTCGTCCCTCCATCTGCTAACTGCTCCTGCTAACTGCTCCTGCTCCTGTCCGTCACGTCCGGCACGCGCACACGCACGCACGCCCGTTCCTCGTCCCTCCCTCCTGTCTTGCGCGTCCGACGCCACCAAGCGGCCAGGTCCCCCCGCATGCCGCTCAGAGCTCTTGATACCCGCCTCCATTATCGATATCCGCCCTTCCCTCTCTCCTCTCTCCTCCCGATACCATGTGCATGAACTCCTGAGTCCTGTCATCGCATCGTACACCTCGTACATCCGCGGGTCAAGTCTGGAGAATTACAAGTCGGAAAGAAGGGAGAGATGCCTCCGCGCGGACGGACCAACCCAATGTCAACGCCACGACGCCGTCGACATCGACACTTCCATCGCGCTTTCATCGACAAATCGCGCTTTCATCGACGTCTTCATCTCATCGACACATCGTTTGAATTTGAGTGATTGAACGACGCTATTGAATGATTGAGTCAAGCCATTGAGTAACTGAACGAAGGTTCGAAGTTGATCACAATAGGACGAGGCAATGAACCCATACGCGTGCCAATGAGACCATACGCGTGCGTCTTCTGCGTCGGACCCGCCGGCGTCGCGCGCCATGATAGGCCATGATGCATGATTCTCGATCGCCCGCCATGATGCATGATTCTCGACGTCTTCCTACAGCTGTCGCGACGCCGCTCTTCGAATGACCGCCACCGCCTTCTCACCTTCGAACGTCCAGACTGAGCTTGATGTACATGTGGCGGCTTCGAAGTGCTGTCCCGACGTCGGCTTTCCTTGTTGCTAGGACTACGCTGCTAGTACTACGCTGCCTCGATGCTACCAACCCGTGCGACGCCACCCATTCAGTACGGCGTTGCCCGTTCAATTCAGTTCAACAAGACTCGGGCCCGTTCAATTCAACACGACTCGGGCCCGTTCAAAGCGTCCAACGCAGATGTAGATCAAAGCGTTCAGAATCAATGCGGTGCGGCCCATTCGAAGCGTCGCACTCACGACGCCACCCGTTCGAACCGGCCCAACTCAAGATCGTCCTCCCGAATCCGACGTTCGACGTCTTCGAAGTTCCTGCTAAGTTCCTAGCCATTTCATACCATCCCCTCTGATGCAAGTCTTCCAAGTCTTCGAGTCTTTCTACGAATGAGCATCGCGCAACTCAGAATCAAAGCATCCAATCCCGAGTCCGCAAGTGCAGACCGTCAAAGCCGTTCAGAAATCAAGGCGTCCAATAATCCCGAGTCAAACCATCGCACAAGACAGACTCAAAGCTAAAACGACCCCAAAATCCAGCTGCGAAATCTCACGCCGGCGCCGCCGTTGAGGGTACAGTAGATCCTGTCAAGCGCTCACGCTCATTTAGCCGTTTCTCGCCACGCGCCTCTCGGCACATGTTAAACGCGCTCTCGGCAAGATCTCGATCGCGTCGCACAACTTTTAATGCGGGTGCCGCGTGTGTACTGAACGCCGCACGCTGCCAAGGTGAACGCCGATCGAATGGGCGACTTCGGGTGGTTCGGAGGTGTGATGGGAAAGGTGAGGGTGTGTGATGGTAAGTCTTGGCGGTAAGTACTAGTATCGGAATTCTAGGTGAGTACTAGTATCGGGCTTTTAGTGAGAGCTGTATCTTTGGTGGGTGGGTGAGTGGGGGAGTAGAGGGAGGGTGGATCTGCCAGCGAGTGAGATAGAGCGCAAGGGGGGATGAGCGGGAGGAGCATTGATAGTAGCGGTAGCATTGATACTGTAGTAGCGGTAGCAGTAGACACTTGGGACCATAATATAAAAATGCATTGCGAATTCTAACAAACAGTGAGCTCTTCATTATGCATTGTCCACCACGTCGCCATCACTCGAGCCACTTCAAGCTTCGAAGTTCGACGTTCGCCGGTCGACGTTTGAGTCGCAAGACATGACCTAACCTAAACCTCAACTAGCCTGAACTTGACCTAGCCTAAACCTCAACGTTCAACTAGCCTAATCCTACACCAAACTACAAACTGGTCTACAGATCTCAGTTCACAGTTCACAGTTCATAGTTCGCGGTTCGCCCTTCGAAGTACTTTTGCGGCTCACGGTTCGTACAGCAGTGGGCAATTCGCACAGCAGTAGGCAGTTCTTGCGGCAGTGGACACTGGGCCGGGGCACACGACGTTCAATATTAATGTAGCCTTCAAACTGTAACTTGCGGCCTTGCGCGAGCGCTAATTCGTGTCTCCTACATAGTCCAAAGCCTGTAAGTCAGCGCAAAGTCCAAGTCTCTTACTTTGCTACGTGTAGGAAATCGCCAACATAGGCCTCATGGTTTGTCCCCTGGCGAGCGCGAACCTCACGCTGCCTAGCACATAACACCTACCAGCGACGTCGACAGTCGACAGTCGACTACATGAGCTGCCGACGTCTGATGTCCAACGCCCAACGCCCAATATCTTATGCGCTCGGGTTCGGGTTCAGGATCATGTTCGGGTTTGGTTTCAGGGCCTCCTCTGGCACATTTGTAAGAAGTGAGCAAGTCGGCGTCGGCAGCAAGCAAGTTGCAAAAAGCGACACTAAATGGACAGGTCGCCATATCCTAGGACCTACAGTGCCGAAGCTAGCACTCGAGCTTCGCGCTCGAGAGTCAAATCAGAGCCTCAGCTGCACAGCAAAGCAAGGCCTCGCAGTCTGCAGACTGGTCGACGTACTGCCAACTAATAACTGGTAACTGGTGACTTGTGAGTGGTAAGTGCGGCAAGCATATGCGGGCGTGTTAGCAACTGCGACACGCGCACGTGGAGTCGGGGACAAGAATCGGACGGCGTGCATAGGGAGAATGCAGGCGATACGCCGGCAGGTTCCGCCATGCACGTCGCGCGATGATCATCCGCGGTATGTCAGAGATATGAGATATGTCTATAGAGGCTGAAGCTTCGCACAGCAGAGCAGGAGAGCACTGTTTGGAGCACTGACCGTTAAGCTTTCAGTTGTGTCTAAGGCCTGAGGTTCATGTTTGAGTTTGGGTTTGGGTTCGGGTTCAGGACCTCCGCGAGCGTCGAGCGTCGAGCGAATAGTAGCGAGTGAGCGAGTGGCGCGCCTGCAGGAAGCGGGTGAGTGGCGTACAGCGATGTTGATTCTTGATTCTTGAATGGTCACCGATGACTCCATATTGCTGTATTATAGCTTCAAAATGAAGCCTCAGATGTGAGCCTTGAATTATGGACGACGTACCAGTCTAGTAGTAGTAGCTGCGGCACGCTTCAGACGGCCCGGGCGCACCAGGACAAGCGACGACGTGCGACGTGCGACGTCCTTGAGGAGAATGCAGTTAATACCGCAGTATCCTCTTCAAGCACACCGCGCGATGCTCATATCTGTGGTATACTATACGGCGTGAGGTATGAGACCGCACAGGGAACTTGATCCGCGCAAGGTCACTTGGAGGCTGAGATGGGGAGTGGCCCATCAGCGCTTCAGTGCTTCAGTCGCGGAATGTGAAGTGTGGGTGCTTTCCGTGTTATTTGTCAGTCGCGCAGGGTGCGTAGAGGGCTAAGTGGTGATAGTGGTGGGTGGCGAGTTGGGAGGGTTCAACCATTTGGTGGTCGTGGTCGTGGCAAGAAGCAGTTCAGAAAAGTGATTGCGCCACACGGGCGTTTGACAGTGAACTTTAGATAATCGATAAAGCGCTCCCGCTCTCACGGTGCGCGACGCGACGAGCTTTGGACGACCACGACCACGACCTTCTCTCTAACATATATTCTGAACCTCTCAAGACGTGGCACTCGGGATACTGTAATCTTCTATCGCTTAGTTGCTAATTCCAACTTCTGAGATCGTCCCTCGCAAGCGCGTCTAATCGATCACCATCTAAAGTTCATACCGCTGTAGGTCTCATTTGTCGCCGATTTCACAGTATACAACGAGCTCAACCACATCATCTATAGACAGAGATGTCGGAAGTTCCAAACGTGATATCTGAACAGGATCGCAAAGACCACCCCACCCCGATCGCTACAATCGACGTCGTCCCTAACGAGCTGCTCACCCTCATCTTCTCCCACCTCGTCCGCACGCGCACCGACGTCCTCGAATCCGACATCAGCAAAGACCGCTGGACGACCTCCCCCCTCGACAAACGCGACCTGAGCGCCGCCTCCACAGTCTCGCGGCGCTTCCGCGCGTGCGCACTGCCCCATCTCTTCCGCGACGTCGTCGTGCATTACACGTTTTCGAAGTTCCTGGCGGCGAATCCGCATGTTTGCGCGTGGATCGTCAATTTGTCGTTACTGAACACGGGGCCGGAGACGGTGATGTACGAGATCAGGCATGAGCTGCTTGCGCAAATGCCACAGCTGCGCGTGCTGGCACTGGTGGATGGGTTCGTCATGCCTTCCGTGGATGCACCGCGTCTCAACGTGGACATCCTGCACTTTATTGTGACGCACTATACCGAGGACACCATACGGGACACCTTCCAATGTTTTTCCGTCGTGAAGCGGCTCCATCTAGAGCTGAACGAGCGCGGATTGCATGTTCCACAGGACATGTTCGAAGGCGTGACTATCCAGTCGCTCTCCCTAGGGAATATCGACAGTTTCCCACATCTCGTAGACGCATTATTGTTCAGCGCGACCTGCCGTGGTTTGAAAAGCTTCGTCGTACGCAATGTTTGGAACAACTTCGTCGATGATGCCGTTGCCCTTCCCCGGCTCCTACACGCCGTCTCGGATTCGCTCGTGTTCCTCGAGCTCGGGTGCCCGCCCATGTCACTTCTCTCAGGTATGACCATATCGTATTCACTTATCACGGAGCGAATCTGACATGTCATACTACTTATAATATAAGAAAACCTGCCCTCCTCGTTCACCAACCTCCACTGGCCCGCCCTCCGCAGCCTCAACCTCGCGTTCCTGCTCCTAATAGCCAACATCCCCAGCACCTACACGCGCACGTGGCAGCACCTCAGCCACCTGCTCGCCACGTTCGCGCCGTGCGACACCCTGCGCCGCGTGGCGCTGTCGATCTGCTATCCGTCGTTCGGCGCACCGCCCGCCCTTCTGGGCGCCGCTGTCCCGCCTTCGCTTCTCTCTGACGACATCGCGCGCGTGGAGGAGGCGTTGCTGCGGTTTAGGAACCTGGAGAGTGTCACGATACTGAACGGCAACCGCCCGCCACCGCGTCCCGAACAGCTCGCGTTGTCCGAGCGCATGCCTAAGCTCAAGCAGAGTGGGGTCCTCAACTTCCGAGCCGAGTCGACTGTCGAGGATTATATGCAGTGATGTATCCTTGGTTGAGAAACGGAAGACGAAGAACGCGATTCGCGCGTACCCGTCGTCTCCGCCGTTCTTCTCCTGACTTGGGTGTAGAGTGATCGGGGTCTATCTGGCCGCTGGATATATAATGTTTATGTATCGTGGCACCATGCTCGTGCCGCCTTGGGCAGTTTTTACGTCACGCTCTTCGACTCAAAGAAATTGGATGAAGCTTTATGTACATTTACAATCATCAAACTCTCCCCATCATCGACGTAACATTATGACAGCCAGAAGGGACCTAATGCGAAAGTGTTCGTTCTACGGGCAAGTAAAGAAAAGCGCAGTGCACACTGAATACACTGGGTTACATCCTTCTGGGAGCGAAAATAGGTTATTGTTAGTTCAGTACGGTATGTGCGCTCTGGCTTTCTTACTCACTGATATCTTAGCGCTCTACCAAGGACCACCACCAAACCTAGGAGGCTGAGGTGCGCCGGTATCAACTTCTATGGGCGAACTCACTGTTCATAAACTAATTTCACACACGTCGCCGCATCACGCACCAATTTCCCTTTTCCAGCCGGGGTTCCAACCGGTGCCCCATTCTTCAGTATCGGTGCCTGTAATTGTAAGTTGCATTAGTCTACCGCGTATGACCCATGGAACTGGCGCGCTATCACTCACCAGCAACAGGGGCCGCTGCTGCGTGCAAGATGGACAAGCCGATTGTCATTGATACAAGAAGATGGAGCTTCATGGCGGTCGACTGTGGAAGAACGTAGATGCGCTGGAAGTATCAACTGGATCTCTTGGTGAGTTCTACCACTCCCGTGCCCGTTGCTTCTCTTTTTAACTGTTCAGCTAGCACCCTGCCAGCCCTGCATAGAGGCTATCACCACGCGGAGGCACCTCAGCGCCTCCCACGCCTCTCCGTAGACCGTTGAATGGTGCGCTGAATTACCATCATAAGAACTGCAGCAAACGGGTCAACGGGTTCATTTTCCCTACGAACGTCTTGCTCATTGTGAGCGGCTCTTGTGTGTTCTTAGATGGGTGCCTGAGAAGGCTGATACCGTCCTGTCATGACAGCATGGTCCCGACCTCGCGGCGGTCGAGGATGCCTTGCCGGAGGGACCGTCGGCGTCTGCGATACGTTTCTGGAGTGCGACGACCTCCAGGCATTTGACGGGCCATGCAAGAGCGTCGTCGCCGAGCAATCTCATGACAGGTCTTCCATACCGTCACTGGATTGGGTACAACATGGTTCCGAATAAACCCCACCCCTTATCAATTCTAGGTTCGTGAATTTACATCGGAAAACGTATTCTCATATATTTATTTCGTTCCAAAGATAGTAGACCTTGTTGTAGGACCTTTGTGAACAGCACTACTACTACACGTAGGATTGCGATTGACTGCTTCCACAATTTAGGAGGGTCGATACCAACTTATATCAAGGTTGCGGCTGTCTGATGAGCAGCTATCAAGCACTCTCTTCGGCTGTAACACCGGAGCAAGTGAGTCGAATGGCGCGTCTCAACAAAGACTAAAATCTTACCCGCGTCAGCCCAAAAAATAGGGCGCAGAGCGGCGTCGACAGTGTCTACGCGAGCTGCGATGTCGCTCTCCGCATCGCCCCATAGAACGGGGGGGAACGCGGCATCGACAGTGTCCAAGCGGGCGGTCACGTCACCTGGGACTTGCTGTCAGCTCTGAGCGGTAGCCGTACGTTGTTACTCACCAGGAACTGGGGCACTTACAGCCCGCCAGAAAGATGCACAGAGCGTAATCAGCATGAGGAGAGAGTGTTTCATGATAGATGAAGATGGCTGCTATTACGTTTGGTGAGGTTGTGCTGCTGCTAACCAGGAGGGTGATCTCGAAGGTGAGTGCTCTAATTCCATATGTCCCTCCTCCTTTTAACAAAATCTGCGCTCAAGCTTGTGGTCAATATCCATGGTTTAAGGGCCTCGCTCTGTCAATGTGACCTCTCCGGTACCATAACAAGATTGTAATATCGTGCATCCAGCAAGATCATGGCGTAATTGTTCCTATCGCCGTCCGAGTTACGCTGTTGGAGCAAGTGCCTTCTCCGTCCTAGTACTGTGTCTGTTCATTGGACGATATAGAGTCCGGATACACCGGAGTCTTGCATTGTCTGTACATTACTGTGAGACCACCTCTTTGTTTCTTTCAGAGCCCTCTGATCCCTCGATAGACTGTAATGCTTAGATATCATGCTCAGATGCCGCATGCATAATCGGAAGGATCATGTCTCCGCGATATGATGTCTGTAGTACGTATTGAACATGCCTTTTTGCTCTTGACATCTAATAGCAAAGAAGTTACAGTGTACAAACAATCCGACGGTGACAGGAATTGAGTTCAGCCATGTCAAACACCAGTCGATCTTGAAAACACCTGAAGGAATTTGACGGAGTTGCCATAATGCGAAAGGTTTGAATGGGCTTGCGGTGGCTGTCAACATCTAGGGCTCTCGAATCTAAGTGTCGCAACCTGTCAGTGTAAGTAGCTAGACTAAACACTGTTCTTCTTCTAACGAACACTGAAACCACGTAAAGTTTTGTCGAGGGTCCGTAGCGGTCATCTGTGCAATCACGCAAGCTCCCCTCGTGGCGTAGATTCATCGGCGTACAATGTGACTGTCCATAGGGGGCACAAGAAACCACATGATTCGGACACGCAAAATATGGGTAGCGTTATCGCGGCATTGCTCGGTCAGAACGCTGTGTCATGCATATGCAAGTTATATCAATATCTGATTGACTATCACTGCCATGTTGAAAACCCTCATTTTCTAGCGCATCAAATGGCGTAAAGAACAATATCCTTGCATATGTGGCGTCTTGCCAGTATGCAACTAGGTTCTTGCCGCTCAGTCAAGATGCAGGTTAGACGCGTAGTTCCCAGACGCACCGGATACTCAGTTGTTGAACTCCGAGATAGCGTCGCAAGGTGAATTTTGAAAGCTTCCTTCCTGAAGGGGTGTCTGCTTCCGAAGCTCCGATAAACTGCGGACTGACTTCAGCCCACAGTGCCCGCTCGCCGTTTGAGCACAATGACCGAACGTGCAAGGAGGAAGCATTACGCCATTCGTCTTGAGTGTTGGCGTTGATTTGCAGAGCGTACTCACTTGGTGATGTATTGTGGTACACCTTACTCAATGTCGCCGCTCATACACAGCGCCTGGTGGCATCTTCGTCGCATAGCCCGCCAACAGGGTTAATTTCTTTGACGTAATACTTGTTCTGATTTTAGACGACTCAAGCACTAAAGGCTCTTTCTTTGCACAAGGTGGATACCCTCAGTGGCGTACTCTCACATCATGCAAACCTAAATCATCATGTGAGTAGTTATTTGTGTCTTATCTGTGCGCTCTCATCGTGATACACTGAACGGTCAGATCTCCGACGTGGAGTTCCTTGGCACTTGTGCTTCGCCGGCCTTCGCGGAAACCATGCAGAAATGCTAGGATCGCTCTGCATGCGAGGGAATGTATCATCATCCTTGATTGCTGACCAGGCGGGCTACTCTTGCACCATGTAGTTCAGGTGTACAGTTCTTGTCATCTCTGTCATATGGTCTAGCATACTATCACGGTTGCCAAATAGAGTTGCAATTGCTGGTCAGATGTTGTTTCTTGTATTCCGCTGGCCTTTAACTAACCAATCTCCGTTCAAGTTTGATGATTCCTCCTCTACTAGGCGAACCCGGACACCATTTGGACAATGTGTGAGCACCTCTTTTGTCATAGGAATGAGATATCTACTTGTTTACGACTACCAAAGCATCATCGTGGGTTACAGATGACGTTGTTTATTTTTCGTAAGATACTATCTTCAACAAAGCTGAGAGCACTGCCCTTCTTATCATATGATCATCTTTGTCAATTAACGACCCCAGTTCGGTATCTATGCACTGGACTCCCAGGAATAGTGTTTATAACCCGTGACTATATTAACCTTAGAGAGCCACTACCCCTCAACTCACGCCTTCATGCATCCTGACGAAGAGTACAAACTCCTCCCCGAATCTCCCTCCGACCTCTCCGACAATGTATCTGAACAGATACAGGAGGGAGGCTTCACGGCTCTACGACATAGCCGCACTCTGCTACGGATTGTCATCTTCCAGAGTGCTGTCATCGTCGCTCTGTTTTTAGGGATGCTGTGGATACGCTGGCCCCTTGCTGCGGAGACTCGGTCTCAACATCACATATACTGTGAGCCTCCCCTTCTCGATTGATCGCTTCTTAGTTCTTACTAGCCATTCCATACAGCCCCTGCAGACGAAGCGGCGACGTTCGAGGCAAAAGTCTTTAGCCCTGACTTCCACTCGACCAATATCTACATCCGTGATCCTTCACCAGAGGTCGATCAGGTGTGGAACGATCTGTATAACGGTAAGATCAACTCTCTCAGGACCCAGAACTCTTCTGACATGAGCATACCCTGCAGACTACGGTCTCTCAGAGATTGAGGTGTCGCAGGCGAGACTGCTACCAAACAAGACCCTTACGATACCGGGAAGTAATGGAAAATACATCGTGGCTCTGTCCGTATTCCATCAGCTGCATTGTCTGGTAAATACATCTATTAATCCAGCACTTCCTCTTCGTGCCCGCGACTCACCTTTTTTTCCGTAGAACAACCTCAGGAAGATCATGTATCCAGAATATTACATTGATCCCATCACAGGAGATATGGATGGAATCCCAAAGGACGAAGTTCACGATCATTTGACTCACTGTGTCGACACTCTCAGACAAGGCATCATGTGTGCTTCTGACATAAGGTATCCTCGTCGACATTTATGATTATTTGTTTCACGTTCGTTGACCTTTGACGTACAGCCCAATTGTCTGGCAGTGGAACGAACACAAGGGACATGCACTGGCCTACATGGATGTGCCCCACACCTGCCGTAATTTCGGTATGATCCAAGACTGGGCTAGGGAACACAAGCTTCAACATCACTTCGATTTTTATGTCCATGCTGAAGAAGATATCATCTAGTACACGAAAGTTGGAAGTGTCTGTGTCTACGTATTCCAAGGCTTGCTCTATGACGTTGTAGAGCTGCAGAATCGAACAATCGCAGCGCAACAAAGCTTAACACTGCCCGACTGCTAGCAGACCGAACATGAGCAATCGAGAGCGACACACTAGAGTACCATGTGTGTATCCAACACCTGGTGTAAAAAGTTCCACCGCGCTTGCCAGCTCCGACGTTCGTCGTTTCCTGACAGAACATCCGGAGTCTGGGTACGCTGTGTATGACATTGTTTGTGTCGCGCGTCTTTACACCCAGTCCAACCGCGGACAACAGAGCTCGTTGGCATACTTTTATACGCAAAAAACTCAAGAAACGCAGGTTCACACTCTCGTACGTGGTACGTTATCTGGCAAACACTATTCAAACAATTAAGCGCATAATATCATGGATTTGTGTAGATTTCGAAGCGAAACAGTTCCGTGCGATGCAGTTGAATGACCTGCATACAATGGTGCGTAAGTATCGAAAGACGATGTGCACAGTCGCCGTCAAATGCCTCACCACCCATTTGTCTCAGGTCATACAGTATCTAAGGGTCCTCATTGGGGACTGAGCTGTAGTGAGAGAAGATGTTGACGCTATCTGTACTGTCTTCTCCAGGATCTAGGAGAAGGAACACGAGATTTAGCAGTCAGTTCGCTTACGGTCCCACCGCTCTCACTTACCAGCAACCTCAACAGACTCTTCGGTAGGCATCGCCGTAGCGAACCAAGCGGAAGCAAAGAGCAGCATGGAAGCGAATACAGAGAGCTTCATATTAGCGACTTGTAGGATTGAAAGGTCGAACGATGTCTAGCAGCTGTTGACTGGGGACGACTAGTAAGGACCATCCCCTTGTTTTTGAAGCCTTATATACTAATCGGCTCTGTTAGTATTTTGTATAATCGCAACATGAATTGCGCGATATACCAGCTCCTCCGCCTTGTCATTGGTGTCCAAAGACAAGAGGTGTTCCTGGTCATGTGGAGCACAACGATGCTAGTATTCGACACTGTCCACGCCGCTGAAGTCTACATGAGAACATCTCCTGTAGCTTATCGCGCAAGGTACGGCACTCCGAATGGCTTGCGACATATCACAATACTCACAATTTGCTATATAAGGCAGGATCACGGTTGGCCGTGGCAATTAAACACCAGTACAACGACAGTTTTGCCACCGAAGCTCGAATATGTCGTGATCATATGAACCACTTATGCTTCTGGACAATGTTCCTTGATCTACTACTCTGATAGAGTATGTCGTTGACCTTGTGGCCGCTGTCAGATATGGCCGATCATCACTCGAGGTACTTCGAAAAATACCCCGGATAACTTGGTATAAGTCGAAACGATCTTTGTGTCATGAGAAACCAACGCTCGGTGGTTTTCAAGCTGCACGGCAACACAGGCAAGATTGTATAACATCAAGCCGTTAGACAGCACGTCGAACGGGGAAAAGATCACACGACTCTTCAGATGTACGGAGTCACCAAATGCCTGACAGTTCCAAGTCCTCTGGTTCTCCCAAGAAACGTGACATAAGTATGTTCATAACCAATTTCCTCTGCGCATGATGACGATCGCCACCCTTAAATTTATAGAATGATGCTCTGACAATCTCCCATAGCCTGAGTCACGAGGGTGACCATTACGGACATCCCTACCTTTATGATGCGTGAATCCAGACTACTAAACATCCAGATGATTGACACATTCGATCAAGAGAACACGACGTTGTGGTAGTTGGACTACGACGTAATGCGCGTGACCCGTCCACTTTGATAAGGCATCCCAGCACATGATGGTCTTACTCTGAATTCACACTCGCTGTCACGTCATCTATGGCAGATGTCGAGGAGAACCGGGTCAACGAAGTCACAGTCACTTGCCTCGACCAGCGCAATCAATTCCCGATGTACGTCGGATGCCATGTTTTACATATTTCGATATCACTAGGGTAGTAGGATCTCGACTACTAGAGAACAAAGCAAGGAGTCTTTCATACGAGAGAGAACAAAGGGGTTCAAGAGGCTGTATCTCCTCAAGGTATCGTCGATTAGTCAAAGCTCGCTCTCCCCCATGCAATCCGAGGAAGCGTACAAGCTGCTCCCCACCTCTGATGATGAGCCCAATGGAGAACCCATCTCAGGGGGAGGGTTGCTGGCGCAACTGCGCAGTCGTGCTAGTATACGTGACTGGGTATTGGGCACTCAGAGTCTTGTGTTGCTTGTGCTACTCGTGGGATGGTTCTGGGGCCTTACCTCGAAGGAGCCACAGCCGACATGCCAGGTCTTGTACTGTACGAATTTCTCTCATCTTGAAGGCCTCCATGGCTGACTAGACTGTTGCATAGCGCCTGCTGAAGAGGCTATCAAATACGAGGTAAAGCGGTGGTCAGAGAGTTTCTGGGCACCTAACGTCTATAAGGGTGAGCCTTCGGATGAGGTCGACAAAGCTTGGACAGATCTGTACAACGGTGAGCACGAAGACGTTCGCAGTAAAGCCCGAGGACACTCACATAAGTTGAATGCAGATTTTGGCGTATCACAGATACCAAAGTGGCAAGCGCAGCTCCTGCCGAATCGTACACTGCCAATCCCAGCAAACCCTGAGTACCATATAATACAGCTCTCTGTTTTCCACCAGATGCACTGCCTGGTACGCACCATGTTTCTCAACTTCCGTGCGTTAGATATCTAACGTTCGACGTTGAGTATAGAATACCATCCGGAAAGCCCTTCGCCCAGACTATTATGTTGACCCTATCACAGGCGACCTGGGAAACATAAAGAAGGAAAATCTAGGTCACCACCTGAGCCACTGTATGGACAGCCTTCGCCAAGGGATTATGTGCGCCTCGGACGTTAGGTATGTCCTGTTACTCTTGTCCTGACCGAGAACAGGCAGCTGAAGCTTCGAATCCCAGCCCAATTGTCTGGGCGTGGAGTGACTACGACGGCCGCGCAATAATAGACATGGACGTTGTTCATTCTTGCCGGAATTACGATATGGTGGTGGAGTGGGCGAAGGAACACCATATCATACAGCATTTCGATTGGTCTGTCCGTGTCGACGACAGTGCTACTCATGAGCGGCATTGAGGCTGTGTTATTTTATCGTATCTATAGCATTCCAGGTCAATATTACGCGGTGTGGATTTAGTTTAGGCTTAGAACTCACCTCGATTAAAGGTCCTGCACGGACCTGTACTTACATGTAAGCCTCAACAAGCGCTCGCCGGACGTTGCCGTTCGACGGCCATTTGACCGACATCTGAAGCCAAACCGTCACAGAGTGGGTATCCTTATGAATCAACGACGAGCATGGGATCTGTAAGGCATGAAAAGTTCCTGCTGCAGACTGCGGATATCCTGGAGCTCCTCCTTGATCCTGTGAATGGAGCCGCGCAACGTTCGAAGCAGAAACTCGTTCAAAGCGTGAGTTCGCTCTTGCAATAGTTATCAGGAGGGTGCCTGCTAACTAAGGTCGTCCAATAGGTGAGCGAATTCAACCGGGATATGTTGATCGCGAAGGAAAGCGCGAAAGCGTTGCCGGGGGGAGAGCTGCTCATAGAGGAACAAGACGAGATTATTGAGATGCTGGAGGAACTAAAGCAACGCAAGAAGTAAGACCCTGCACCTGGCCGCTCATCTGAATCCTCTTGAATAACATTCTGACCACGTACCATCCCAGACGCATCCTTGACAAGTTCTCAAGTGATATAGCTCGCCAAGTTCCTTCGGAAGATGTAAGCATGAAGATGGAAGTGGATTCCACTGCGTCTACTCCGGCTTCCTGAACGCTATAAGCCCTGGTGCATCACATTAAATCGTGTCAGGCTGCATCGTACTGTGTAGAATACGTCCTTCGTTGCGATAATTACCAGGAAATGATATTCGACGAGTGTGTAGAAAGTTATGTAGAGGTCGTTTGCATCGTTTAGCGTTTGATTCATTCTGTGATGCTTACGTAATGCATAGTAGGTCATGTCAATCGTCTTGATCTTTGCCCGCGGACTTCGTTACAACAGTGACCGTGGTCCTTATCTCTTCTATACTTATTACGGCCGTACACGATGGGGTCGAAAAGCCCAACACAAAACTTACTGGCCGCAGCGACAATCATAGCCCAGGGCGCTGAAGCAGCAAGTCAGATCTCGTCCTAATTCCTGACTTGCTTTAACATTGAACTCGGGATATTGACATGACAGAAAATCTTCAAGACTGTGTTACATCCTGTTCCAAACGTGGATGGCATAGCAGTTGAGAGGACTCCTGAAATCGTGTTACTGAAGTACCGATTTCACAAGCACTACCGGCACCCCACCCTGGATTCGTCTCTCACTAAAGCGCGAGTGGCTGGGGAAGCTCGTGCATTGTTGAAATGCATGAGGTACGATCAGCCTCAAAACTGTCAGTGAAGGCTCCGCAGGCATGTACTGAATACTCTTATGACAGAGCTGGTGTCAGCGTACCTGGCGTCCGAATGGTGGATGCGGCTGAAGGCGTCTTGGGGATCGAATGGATAGACGGCAAAAGCGTCCGGTTCTTGCTCGGTGGAGGTGCCGAAGGGGAAGAAGAGACAGAGGGGGAGGGAGAAACAGATCTAGAAGAACAGGATGCTGAAGAGGATGTGTTACTGGATTATGGCGTTAGCCAAGGTACGCTATATGCGATATAGTAACAAAACTGCTCTAATCGCTCGCATCCTCGATCTGTACACAGATGAAGTAATGCAGATGGTTGGCACCGAAATCGCCAAAATGCATCTGGCAGATGTCATCCATGGAGATCTTACAACTTCCAACATGATGCTCCGCCATCCATCGTCAATGGCAAGTGGGAAAACTGGACTGGTCAGTCTCATTGCTCGACTTATCTTAACATATCTCACGCCCACCTAGGTTCTCATCGACTTCGGTTTGGCATACATCTCAACGCTTGTCGAGGACAAAGCTGTAGACTTGTACGTCCTCGAACGTGCATTCTCCTCCACACACCCGGCATCAGAACCGTTGTTTGCATCTGTCCTTAAAGCATACGAGAATAAGATGGGTAAGGAATGGAAGAACATTAGCCGGAGATTAGACGATGTTCGCCTGCGGGGCCGTAAGCGGAGCATGGTTGGTTAATTGGATACAGTACATATTTATTTGTAACAGTACCAGTAACAGCGATGAAAAACGACGGAGTAAAGCTTTGATAGCGAGCGGACATCTGTAAGGACAGTGGCTGCAGGTGCTGCTGCGTGAGTAAACTGGCTATGGGTATCATCTCCTGAACGCTTAGTTGTCCTCGGAATTCGTGTATTGGGTCTCAGCAAAACCGATCCTCTGTTGGGCTGTGTCGAAAACAGTGTAGAAGCGTTCCATCCAGAAGTACCCGTTGATGAAATCGAACCCTTCGCCGCTAGAGCTTCCAAGCTGCCAAGACACGTTAGTGCTTTAATCGATTGTGTGATTGAGCATACTTACGTCCGCAATCACAAGGTATACGCTATCATCGTCGCCACCGAGGGCAGTGTTCAGCGAGCGGGGCCAGATCTGTCCGTTGGGGGTGAGAGAAACCGTGGTAGAGCCTATATTGAAGTTCAAGTTCTGGAGGTTTCCGTACTGCTCGTTGCTGATCTTGAGAAAGCCAGTTGCGCTGTCCTCCGTTGCCCCTGTGGCTTGCTGATAGGCGTTGAAAGCGTCTATACACAGTCATTAACAGAGAGTATCAGGAGCAAATTGAGAGACGGACCAGTGGCAAGCATGATCATTGTAGTTCCGCTATCCACGATACCGGCTGTGCTGTTCAGAATGGTGGAGCCTCCGTACGTGACTGACTGGTCGATACCCCAATACTCGCTCGACGGGTATGTCTGCGTGATTGGCACGTAGGTGAGTTGCCCGGTGTATAGCGAAGAGTCCGCTCCACCAAAAGTCAACACGCCCTGCACGTTTTCAACGTACGGCGCGAAGAACATCCCTAGGACAGCAGCACCAATCGTGCCTTGCGAGGCAAGGTTATCTGTCACTGTCGGAATAGAATCCTGCGATCCGCTCATAGTACCTGTTGAAGCAAGTGAGAGGGTGCTAGCAACATCAGATAATACTGGTCATACCACGAGTGAGGTCCGTAGGACCTACTCCTAGGATACCGTCGACGCCATTGCCGAAGGATTGAGATTGGTTCGCAACTCCGATGGATTGCGAATTTATCACTAGACCGTTGCCCAAATCAACTCGGTCCGTATCTATCAAAGTTAGATGTCAGTTCAAACTCGGTTTACTAAACTTGTACCGAACTCGCATTCTTCGCCAGAGAACGAGCCGCCGCCGTATGTTTCGCCCTAGCAATATGTTCAGACAGGCCGCTTTACTTCTGCGACATATTAGAGGGTACGTACCACCGACCTTCCGGTGTTCTGACTCGTCTGTGTAGGAGTATAGGCCTTGTCTGCACCAACCCACGTGTTCGAACTCCCTGTGTCGATAAGAAGTGAATCTGAAGAATGTGACTGTCACTAGAAGCGCGGCGTGGAATCAACATAGCTCGCTCACATGAAGTAGCTGGCTGTCCGATGTTGACAGATGTCAAATATGTCACCTGCAAGGAACACTTGAGAATAAAGCTGTGCATTTAGAGCATTAGATTACTTACTGCATTATTGGTGACGTCAATGTTCGCGTTCTGGCGTTTTGCCTTAGGCAAGAACGCCTGCTTCAGCCTTGCAGCACGAGCACGGTCTGCCGCAATGATAGTGCCAACGCCGGACATATTGAGTTTTGCAGCAATAGCAAGGTTGATGCCCGACACATCGATTTCGAGAAGCGGTAAAGCGGATACGCTGCATGCTGCCATTACAGCCCAAAGGAGAGACTTGGTGAGGACCATTTCTGAATGAGAGACTACAAAAGAATGTGTAGGTAAGCGAAGGGGGGGAATGACGTGAGATGTAGAGGAGAAAGATACTTAACCACCCCCACACCTACGTTGTTGATATACATCTGTTTGTCGTTAGTCCGTCGGATATTCTCACACGGAAGCCATCCGTTGCAGTTGGCGACTTGGCATGCATCTGTTGGGCATCTGTTGAGCATCTGTGGCGAGCGCGTCTCGGCTACGAAAAAAATGCGCGGGCTTCTGTCGCGGTTATCAGTGCCAATTAAGTTTTAGCTCCAGAGAACGTGCTGCGCTGTGCTACGAGGTCACGCTGATCGCTACGAAGTTCGCGTATCGCGGTTGTGCATCTCCTAAAATCCGGACTCGACTTGGGTTGTGACATAGGACCCCCGACAATTGGTACTGAACCCTGATGCAAAGTCCGAACTTTTTGGAGGTCAAAAGCTGGCCTAACCCTGATTTTGTCCGAACTTTTGGGGGGTCTTGCCGGCCGCCGGAGAAAAATCCGAACATATTTCGACGATTGGCTGGCAACCCAGATGCTGTCCGGACGTTACTAGTGGCTTATGGTGCGCGCCGAAGGCGCGCCCCGCCAAGCAGCCGATATAGCGCCCAAAATTGCCTTATTTGGTGTGAATCGGGAGGTGCAAGCCAGATGGAGGTCCAAACTTTTTTGACCTGACGGCCGCCAACCCTGAGAAAATCCGAACTTTTTTGGAGAAAATTTACGATTTTGTCCGGACGTTTTTACCCAAATGGCCGCCAAAAAATCAGGGTTCAGTACCAATTGTCGGGGGTCCTTGTGACATCCGATACTCAATCTTAAACATTGCTTGGAATCGAGAACCTGGTAAGCCTATTATTGCGCTATAGAGTAACGGCTGCACTCAACGACTGCAGACGGACCAGATCTCAGAGATGCCATTCTGGATGAAACTAGTCTCTGCTGAATGGAAAACTGTCAAGTCTGCGCGTGTTTGCCATATGCTGTCTTCGATATTACCTTGACAGCCTGCTGCAAGATGAAGTAAACCCGGACAACCGTAGTATGATCATGCGCTCCGACGATATTGAAGTGGCTAATCGCGTTTAGGACTGCCTTCGGCCGCACCGGGCTGCTTGTCGAGAACCAATGAGCGGGCCGTACTGAACTTAGATCGAATGTCAGATAAACGAACATTTAGCAGTGCTTGAACTCGCCATCATAATCGGTTTGATAGGGAAAGTCTGCGATGCAGATGCTGTTAGTGATGAGAGTGCACAGTACCAAGTACATCATCGTACACTGCTACGCGCGGTACCATGATATCCCGTGGTT
>JAAIFI010000357.1:0-30744 GCA_011032875.1 Phlebia tremellosa | reverse complement strand
GCAATACATCGAGACGCCCGAGGACTTTTTCCGACAAAGACCGCAAGAGAGGACCGTTGGTAACACGCCAACGCGTGCTACTTCTGGGTCTTGCAGAGGGTAAGTCGTACATTTTTGTGACACGATTGGGTAATGAATATCTGGATCAAATACAGCCACTACAGTTCTACTCACTAACTACGCGTCTGATTGGTATGTTCGCAAGCTGTCTCGGCTTGTGAGCTTTCCATGCGGTCCAGCGTGAGACGGATCATACGAATAGTGGGCGCCATGTTTTCGCAACATACTTAAGTGAAAGTTCAATGCATTGCCTTCTGTTTCTCCCCTGTTCATCATGACTATTGAAGTGCCTGGCCAGAAAGTGCTTTGGTTCCTAACAAACACGGCGAACAATGCTGAAAGGCACGTGTATTTTTATGTCCAGTCTGTGCCTTGCACTGAAACACAGCATCCAAGCAGTTTCCTTGATACCAGACTCCTCCCAGCGTATGCTGCGGCTCTTTCCTGCGTGGTACTTCTTCTGCATTATAGGAAGAATCCAAAGTTATCTTCGCTCCATGCCAACGTCGTGAAGATAATTGGCTCTGCTCATGAGACTTCCAAGAGCCGCTGGCAGTCGTATGCGGCACAAGCTGGAGGGCTGTCGATCGTTGTACACAAGTTCCTCCGGATGGACAGTATGTTTGCCTTACTGGGATTACTGACGTATTCGGCCATAAGAGATGGAATGACCCTACTAAGAGTCATTTACATTCTAATTGCGGTGCGTTTGCTCCCCCAGCTGTGTCGCTGCAGTCTTAACACGCACCTTAGATCTACGGCAGTTTACTTTCTTGCTGGAATATATTGGCACCAGCTCCAACGGCACGAATAGTCTCTGGCCACTTGACTATAGTGACAATTGCTCTTTTTGCTTCGTATGCGTACCGTGACGTCTGGCCTTTAATGACGGTCACGCTGAGACCTGTAGATGAGGCCGAGGGGGGTCTGCTGTGGGCGAAAATCGTACTCTCTGCTTTTGTCGGCTTGGTAGAACCTATGTTCGAACCATATCCCTTCATACCTGTAGACCCCGATGTAAGACGTACCGCCCATCGCATTCGCACCTCATTGCTCATATCTTATAGGACCTTACCTCGGTGCCGAATCCCGAACAAACTGCGTCAATAGCGTCTTTTCTGTCATATGTGTTCCTGGACCCAATCATCTGGCTTGGGTACCACTCTAAACATATCTCCCTTGATCAATTGCCGCCCCAATGCGATTATGATCACATCAAACATCTAGTCACTAGAAGTTATCCTGTACGTCTCTTGGCATTCTGCCCACTCTATATTTCTCAAATATGCGATAGTACTTGGACCCTTTCTCGGGGGCAAAGAAAGAGAATCTGCTCTGGAGCATTTTCAAAACATACCAAGCCTCATACCTCTGTCAAATATTCGTCTTGATATCCGTGGTATGCCTTGAAGTGTCCGTATATAGTGGTTCCTACTCACCCTCACCCACAGGCAGTAGCGAAACTATGCAGCCCGATTGGAACGAACCGGTTACTGAAGTGCGTACAAAATGGTTCCGGTGTTGATTTTTTGTAATCTGTTATCGTTGTCTTCAGCTATCTCGAGACTCATGGTGACGGTGCACTTGTCAAACCTTGGGTATGGATTATATGGATAGCTCTTGGCCCGATGCTCAGCGCAGTTGGCCAGCAGTTGTATATGTTCATCTCAGTAAGCAGCTGTTTTCACTTTGTAGCAATTGAGAATAATTGAGCATCTGCAGCTTAGGACCCATGTTCGCATGGAAGGAGTCTTGACCTCGCTCGTCTTCGATCACGCACTCCGCATCAGGCTGAAAGCTGAGGTTTCCCAAGTGCAGAAGGCCACCACAGGCTCTTACAACGCAAGGGCTCCCCCCGTTGACACTATTTCATCTACAATTTTAAGTGCTGGATCTAGTACACAACCCGAGCAGTCTGCTCTTCTTGTCCCAAGCCATATGTGCCCGCCGGATGCGTCTACCTCCACCCCCGGTTCATCTACCAACGTAGCTCCAGCAACGAAAAGTGACGCGGAATCCTCCATCGATACTCAATCGCAAACCACAAAGAAGAGACCCAAGGCGAAAGGCGATAATCTGGTCGGCAAGATCAATAACCTAGTTACCAGTGATTTGAGCAGCATCCAACGTGCTCGCAACCTCCCTATAATAAGTGCGTTGCAATGTTATATCGCTATCATGCGATAACTTAACCTGTGACAGTTGCGTTGGCTCCGGCGCAGATGATACTGAGTATGTCGTTCCTGTACACCGTGCTTGGGTGGAGGTACGTTGTTCCTGCATCATCACGGGTATTGTTTCGTTTCTCACATGATTTGACAGCTCCATCGTAGGTCTTGCCGCGATGGTTGCACTCTTCCCTGTTCCTACTTGGATAGGCAGGAACATGAATGTTGTGCAGAAAAAGAAGATGAAAGCCGTACGTTCCCTTTCATATGTTACACTTCATTTGCAGTTGAGAAGTCGTCTCACAGAGCGATGCCCGGGTCCAAAAAGTCACTGAAAGTAAGAATATCTCGATATCTCTCCATGTCTGAAATAATTGACTGTCTGAAGTGATGAACGGCTTGCGCATGATCAAGCTCTTTGGATGGGAATCTCGAGTCATGGAACAGCTATCCGTGAAGAGAGAAGAGGAGTTGGTTTATATCTGGAAGCGTAAACTTTTGAACTTGGGTAACAGTGTTGCTAAGTAAGTAGCTCTCTCACTAAATTTAACATTCGTTCATATGCTCGGTACAGTCAGGTCATGCCTCTCCTGCATATGATCGTGACGTATGCCACTTTCGTGAGTGCAGAGTTGAATTAAATTGAAGAGATAACTGACTTCATATTTGTTCACAGACGTTGATTATGAAAAGGGAATTGAGCGGTGAGCTATCCTACTACCGAATGTGAGCACTGAGCTGAACGTTCGTCCCAAGCGTCCATTGTGTTTTCATCGATGACTGGTACGTGGCATCATCTATAGAAGGACTGCTTCATTGATCGTCATCAAGCCTTCAACATGCTGCGAGCCGAAATGCGGAGAACGTTCGCCTTGATGCCTCAGATGATTCAAGGTTCGTATACAAGTTTCCCACTTTTGCACATACCGATATTGTACATCAGGCTATGTTGCTGTCAAACGTATTGGCGACTTTCTGACTAACGTAAGGCGATATCTATTGTTACTTTTATTGGATGTTTACTGATATAACCCGTCGCAGACTGAGCTTCTGGATGAGTACGACAAGCAAACTCCCCTCGCCCACGCTCTCCAAGACAGTCCGGCTCCCCACCAAGACGATATTGGCTGTGGAAAGTCTCATTTCACTTGGACTAGCGAGGTTGTTGATGATGAAGCAACGCCGTCGACAAGCACGTTTCGCCTGCGCGTTGACACGGACCTGATTTTCAAAAAAGGGGCATTCAACCTGATTCTGGGACCGACGGGATCAGGAAAGACATCTATGCTCATGGCTCTTCTGAGAGAAATGCATTACATACCTTTGAGCCAGGACTCGTGGGTTAATCTACCAAGGAAAGGCGGCGTCGCATATGCAGCCCAGGAGTCTTGGATCCAGAATGACACCATAAAGGTAAGAATATCATCCGTGATGCACTCAGAGGAAATTGTGTACGAGGTTTAACGACGTCCCAGAATAATGTCCTGTTTAGTGCAGCGTATGATGAACAGCGCTACAAAAAAGGTAGCTTCAAAAATTTTCATGCTACTTCACTTGATCAGTCTCAGCTCACAACCTTAACAGTCATCTACCAATGCGGGCTAAAGCCTGATATTGCGTTATTCGACGCCGGAGACGAGACAGAAGTTGGAGAGAAGGGTATTACTCTGAGGTATGTCGTGCAGTGTTGTACCTGTATCAGCGGCCTATAGTTGAACGTGTCAATAGCGGAGGACAGAAGGTACGCCATGGGAAGAGACAATCCGAAGCAAGTTCATTTATATCTTTCCGAAGGCTCGAGTCACCCTCGCAAGAGCGGTCTATTCCACCGCAGAGATACTTCTCCTCGATGACGTACGTTTGAGATGTTTTTTAATCGTGCACAATGTAGTTGCTAACAATAAGACCACGTATCATCCAGGTTCTCGCAGCGCTGGTATTTTGAACCATCCTTACATCTTGCCTCCGTCATCTCAATTCTCCTACAGGATGTGCACACTGCAAAATGGATTGTCAGCAAGTGTTTCAAGGGAGAGCTTATGAAAGGGCGCACTGTGATACTGGTGGTAAGTAGGGCACGTCACTGCAGATGTCATCTGCTAAATTGTCGTGCATTTGGAGACGCACAATGTCGCAATGGCCGCTCCTCTTGCAGACTTCATCGTCACTCTAGGCATCGATGGGCGAATCGCTAGTCAGGGTTCAGTATCTGACGTCTTAGCCGAAGACTCTGCTCTTGCTGAAGAGATCGAACATGAGCAAATGATTGTCGAGTTGGACGAGGGCGATGAGGAGATCGTAGACCAAGCGGATGGCATCGACGCAAAGGCGAGCAAGGGCAAACTCGTCGTTGCGGAAGAGGTCCAGCTGGGTCATGTCAGTAAGAAGTCGTGTAAGTATCGCCCGTCCGTGCGCTTTTCCCGCTTGTTGATTTTGCGTTAGTCTGGTTGCTCATAGGGAACTTGGGAGGCAATTGGCCCGTGTTGTTCTGGGTACAGTATTTCCTGGCGATAGGTCTTTCAGAACTGTCCGAAGCCATGGAGCTGTGGTGGCTTGGCTGGTGGGCGCGGCAGTATAGTCTCCGTGATCATGGCGAAGTATCCATTCCATAGTGAGTTCATTTTATTTGTACGACATTCACACGCGATACACCACATGCACTAGTTACCTTGGCATGTACGCGGCGATTGTGCTGGCGATCATTACCACTCGTGTTTGGTACTTTGTGGTGTTCACATACGGCTCAATACGCGCCTCACGTGTCATCCACAACAAACTTGTCGTGTCGTTACTTGGGAGTACCTTCCGGTGAGTGAGAATTGGAAAGTCGGAGCACAAGTGTCCTAATGACTGGAGCTTGCAGGTGGCTGGACGTTACACCGGTCTCGCGCATTATCACTCGTTGTACACAGGATATTCAAGCAGGTGCGTGTTCAGATCCTCCAGCAGCTAGAACCAGTGCTAACCATTAACCTACCCGTTTACAGTCGACGCTAATATCCCACAACAATTCAACAATCTCGGTATGTACCCTTCTCTTTCCTCACACAGGATTGTACCATCGATTGAACTATCTTTCACAGCTGCAATGACTCTAAGCATGGTGTCCCGCCTGGTCGCCGTGATCATCTACACTCCTTACTTCCTGCTGCTCGCAATCATCATCGCTGTCCTGGGCGGTTGGCTGGGCCAGATATACATGAAGGCACAGCTGTCTGTCAAGAGGGAGATGTCGAACGCGAAGTCACCCGTGTTGAGTGTGTTTAGTGGGGCAATGGCTGGTCTGGGTGCGTACTAGCCTTCTGAGTGATTGTGGTTATACAGTAGGCTGACTCTGAGCATTTAGTGTCGCTACGGGCGTACGGAGCACAGCAAATCTTCAGGCAAGAGACGATGAAGCGCATTGATCGTTATATCCGTGCTACCCGATTATTCTGGAATTTGAACAGGTAGGACAATCATTTACCAACACGCTATGCACTGGCTCGTTAATGATATTCAACTTCCAGATGGATAGCCATCCGCATTGACGCCTTGTCCTCTGTGTTTTCTGCTTCTCTGGCCTTCTACCTCGTCTACGGCACTTCATCGCCCCACCCGTATATCATCGGTTTCGTCTTGGCTATGGCGGGTACGTTCTCCATGATCTAAATTTCTGGCATGTGTTTCTAAAGAATCCGAATTGCAGTGTCATTCAGCGACATGATCCTCACTTGGGTCCGTGTTTACAATGACTGGGAAGGTGAGCTCACTTTGCACATGCCCTTCTCATATCAGAATTCTGACCACTAGACTGGAAATAGTGAGCGGTAACAGGTAAGCACATATCGCACACGGTGATCTTGAATCTATATAATGAATGCATGTTACAGCTTGGAGCGAATTCAGCAGTATATCGATATTGAGCAAGAACCAGAACCAAAAGAGGGCGGGACCCCTCCAGCGTATTGGCCCTCTAGTGGTGAGCTGCGTGTCGAGGGGTTGACGGCGCGGTATTCTCCTGTAAGCATCTCATTCTCATCATACACGAACGAGGGTGGATGCAGAGCTGATATTTTCGATGTTTATAGGACAGCCCGAAGGTTCTGCAGGATGTCTCGTTCCATGTCAATGCGGGCGAGCGAGTCGGCATCGGTGCGTCCATTTCTTCATATTGTCTATTGGATCAGACGTCAACTGTGACTACATGATAGTGGGTCGTACGGGGTCAGGGAAGTCGAGTCTGACCCTCGCGCTGTTGCGATGCATCTACACCGAAGGCACAGTATACTACGATGGCATTCCGACGCACACAATCAATCTAGACGCATTGCGTTCGAACGTCACGATCATTCCGCAAGTGGTGAGTCATTCTCCACCGCACTCCTTCACAGATACACTAACACACCCAAAGCCTGAGCTCATGACTGGAACGCTTCGTCAAAACCTAGACATGTTCGGCGAGCACAGTGACGCAACACTGAACGACGCGCTACGTTCCGCAGGCCTATTCTCACTCCAACGTCTCTCTGACGAGAACCGCATCACGTTGGATACGCCTATTGCGAGCGGAGGCGCAAATCTCTCCGTCGGGCAGCGCCAAATCATCGCGCTCGCCCGCGCGATCGTAAGGCAGAGCAAGCTGCTCATCCTGGACGAGGCGACGTCTGCAATCGGTGCGTGTTCGCGTTTTTGGGTGGTGTGCGTTCTAATTGATATCATCGGTGGTTAATAGACTATGAGACGGACGCAGTAATCCAAGAGTCTCTTCGCAATGAACTGACAAGCGATGTCACTGTGCTTACCGTCGCACATCGTCTGCAAACCATCATGGACTCGGATAAGATTGTAAGTGCTCGCCCTCCCTCTCTCTCACGGTATGCTGCTTAATATGTTTCTCATGGCTGCAGATGGTGTTAGATGCAGGCCGCCTAGTGGAGTTTGATAGTCCTAAGGTGCTTTTACAGGACGAGAAGAGCTTCCTGCGGGCTCTCGTGGACGAGAGTGCCGACAAAGATGTCTTGTACGCGATGGTAAAAGAGGAAGAGAGTTCGTAAATTTCAATGTCACAGTAAAGGTGCACAAACTCAGCGATTGTAAGTACTAGTAGACACTCGTTAAATCACGGAACTCCAACCGTGGACTGGTCCTATATGTGTTATGTCTTACGCTACTAAGTAGACAGCATGTGCTGCTAGTTGTGTGCTAATCTAGCCTTCCCCAACGGTGTAGCAGTAGCCGAGACAGAAGGCTGGCGGCGGCGGCGGCGTGCCGCTGTGTTGGGGCCCCCGCACTACATATTGTTTCAAACCGACACTATATGTATACTGGAGTTCTTGTCTCACAATTCAAAGCTCCTCCTCGACTAGATACATCCTTCACTCTCTTGTCAATGTGGCCTGCACTTGGATTGTCCGCTCGTTCACCGGCCGGTGTCTTGTTATATTGCAGGCATGATGGACCGTGGGACTCAACTCCGGCGATCATCGACTGGCAATTTACTGGAAATCTGCCTGCATCACAATCAACAATATGGCTTCGTTTTGCGGCTTCGTGAAGCGTTTCTACACAGTGAGCTTTCTTTTCGTTACGGTACTCATTCAGATAGACTCACTCCTGCCGTGGCTATCGCAGGCAACCAACCCGCCCAAATGTGCACTCTCGACAGAATCCACGCCTATTAGGTTCGGGATTCTTGGTGCAGCCAATATCGCACCTTCTGCTCTCATTCTACCAGCGAGGAGCCATCCTGAGGTTGTGGTTCATGCCGTCGCAGCGCGGAGTTTGGAGAAAGCAAAGGCTTATGCGGCCAAGTACGAGATAGAAAATGCATATGGAGGGCCTAATGCATACCAACGTGCGTAGTTTAGTTTATCATTCGGAAGAGCGGTAACTAAGCGTGATCCATACAGAGTTGTTGGACGATCCCAGAGTTACTGCGGTGTATAATCCTGTATGTTCAATAACCCCTAGCGCTACCTCAGACGAGTGACAGAGATCGCTTCACAGCTGCCAAATGGCTTGCACTATGAATGGACTATGAAAGCCCTCAGTGCGGGAAAACATGTGCTCTTGGAGAAGCCGAGTGCAGATACCGCTGCGGAGACGCGTGAGATGTTCGAGTATGCAGCTCTGAAGGGGTTGGTGCTCTTGGAAGCTTTCCACTATAGGTGCGTCTATAGGTCAGCGTGTGTCTGCCATTATGGTTGACGAACACCCAAGGTTCCATCCCTCCGTACAACGCGCAAAAGCAATTCTAGATAGCGGGGAGCTCGGTGCAATCAAGCACATTGAAGTCACAATGGCAATCCCGAGAGGGCTCATGACAGATGATGATATCAGATTTAACTATGAAATAGGTGGAGGAGCCATGATGGACATGGGATGTGAGTGCATTCTGTCTTGTATCGCTGGCACACATCTCACCCTGATTGCTCTGCCTAGGTTATACAATGAACTGTCTGCGATACCTCGCATCCTCGGACCCCAAATCCGTAGAGAGCGCGACGCCAGACCTCTTTCCCTCTAAGAGCGACACCCCGTCCAAAGTCGACGGCGGGATGACCGCAGAGTTCACCTTCCCGAACAACATAACGGGCACGCTTACGTGCCATCTGCGACACCCGCCGTCTTACAAGATCATACCGAAGATGCCGGACATGTCCGTCAAGGTGACCTGTGAAGGCGGGGAACTGAAGATGTTCAACTTCGTGCTGCCGGCAGTGTATCATTATATTGAGGTCAGTGTCAAGGAGAGTAAGGGTAAAGGGAAGAAGAAGCGGGTCGAGAAACTGTATAAGCCGAATGAAGATGGCTGGAAGGGCGAAGAGTGGTGGACAACGTGGGTTTAGCATTTGTTTTGTTCCCTCCGCGGCGCTGATGGGTTTGGTTACGATTAAGGTATCGCTACCAACTGGAGGCGTTCGTCAACAAGGTCAAAGGACGTAAGCCACAGACTTGGGTTACGGCAGAAGACTCAGTGGCAAATATGGAATGGGTTGAGAAAGTCTATGAGAAGGTCAGTACGGCCGATATTGTGTCATGCAACTCTGCGCTGATGAGATACTTTAGTCCGGCTTGGGTGCTCGCCCCGCATCTACCTTCAAACTCCCTGTTCTTTAAGCGTACTTACCGCCTGGGATTGCGTTGATGTATCTCAGGCTGGTTTTATTTGACAGTCTTGTTATCCCACGTACGGTCGGACGTACAATAAAGTGTAAAGTACTAATAGTGATAGGACCTATATGCCATCATATTGAATTTCCCCATAGTCTCATTGGAAGCCGGACGTCGTCGTCGGTATGATTGTATAGAAGAATTCCAGGCTGAAGTAAGAAAGGCGAGACAAGAAATTCAATTCTAATCAGAAGGGTCAAGATTGTCGCCGAGCCTTGCGGTACATAGAGATGGGAGCATCGACGGTGACTTGACGAACGGTGCCCATAATTTGAGAGGAGGGACGTCTAGTCGCCTGTTGTCGTCACTCCTGTGGATCGCGAGGTCATGGTCGTGGTTAACATCGAAGACATTTTGTGCCACAAACGGACTCTTGAGCAATATCGAGCACATATTCCCACGCATTTTGTTCACAATCATTGTAACAAAGACACGTAGCGCCAATAAATGCGCATAGATCTGCAAGAAATCATTCGCGTACCAAAAGTTGGGTCATACCGCCGAGTTGAGGTCTTCAGGCTTGAGCTTGCCTCATCATGTTATCCTTCGCCCGCTCTGTGTTGGCAACATGCCGTACATCTCTGTCTGCACGCACTCAATTGCAGCCTGTTGCGCTCCCTAACCCATGGACGGGGCCCAATTTTGCCCGATTCCGGTCGCAACTCGCACCAAAGCGCATCAAGTTCATCCGTCGGCATAAAGGTATTATACCTATACCTACTGGAGGTTCCATCAAGGGAACAACTCTGGCTTTTGGGGACTGGGGAATTAGGATTAAGGGAAATGGAATGAGATTGTCGGCGAAGCAGCTTGTAGCGGCGGAGGAAGTGCTCAAGAGAAAGCTCAAACAGATCAAGGGGGCGAAGGTGTACATGAGGGTGTTCCCGGATATTCCAGTTTGTGTTAAGGTGAGTAAGCATGATAGTATTCAACGTGCATGGCATAATGTTTGTGTTAGGGAAACGAAACTCGTATGGGTAAAGGAAAAGGAGCATTTGAGTTTTGGGCTACACGGTACGGTTCCCTTACGTCGCCATAACGCGTCCATTCCTCATCATAGTACTTCAGTGTGGCTCCTGGTCGAGTACTTTTCGAGATTGGAGGAGCTCCCATCCGTAAAGAACTCGCGATAGATGGTTCGTTCACTCTTACTCTCTCATTACCATGACCTCACCTCTGCGGCTTCCAGCTCTACGGCAAGCGTGCGTGAAGCTGCCTACACAGATGGAGGTCATAGATAGATCATCACCGCCACGGCTAGGCAACCTGCTCATCCTTCCCGAGCCTCCTTCACCGCCTCCGGAAGCAACGCAGTCGCTATCTCCTTAGATTGTCTATGCTATGCGGATCCACGTCGAGAACGAGACATGTTTGGAATGCAGTCGCCTAGCCATCAAAACGTTATGCCCGTCTGTTTACTGCTTCATCAGATACATACCCACGCGTCTTTGAAGGATGTCTTCGGAGCAGTGTCTGCCCGTGCTGCAACTACCGCAAAGTTGCTGAGGTACCAGACGTTTCCCGGAAGGAGCAGTAATGTAGCATAGCATAATGACAAGACAATCTACCGTTTCGCGGCAGCCTTTGCGCCCTCCATTCTCGCCTTGTCTAGCTCGTGAAGCCACTCTACGTCTCTCGCAATACTCTCCGCTCTAGTCCTCTGTCTCCGCTTGCTGAGATGAGAGAAGTCCTCGTCTACTCCAACATCCAAACCATATACCGGCTTCTTCTTCGGTGGGTTTTGAACCTGAACCACTTTTGGTTTCCACGACCACTCGTGCACCGTCCCTTGGTCTGCCATTCGCCCGGTGCCTCGTCGGCCACTTTTGGGAGAATCCTTGTGTGCAGCAAGTTCCTCTGGCGTCATGGGCCGTGCGGTATGGATCCTCTGAATCTGCTTCTGTCTGACCAGCGTCGGTAGTATGACTTGTCGAAGATAACTAGTTCGCCGACATTTGAACATGTGTTCGTGTGATAAACCAGCATGAACTCACCTCATTGACCTTATTGGATGGGTCGGGTGGGGTGGCATGGGAGTAGACCCAACCTTGTTTGGACGCAGGATATGCTTGACCTTGACATTTGAGCCCTGGTTGATGGCGAGGTCGTATATTTCTCTGGTTTTAAGCGGTGTGGCGCCGGAAGCGACCACAGAACGGACGAGGTCAAGAGCCGCCGGTATCGGCCTATTGGTGAAGACCCTGACGTTCATCGTCGGACGTCCTGGGTCGTTATAGTCCGAAGTTGAGTGGTTGTTGTGCGCTGCGAACTCGGACGAGCACGAATTGGCGCCCATTGTCCCGACGCGCGCCTACACGTGCGTGCGCCGCTGGCGCTTGGACTCGACTGAGAGACAACTCCTTTTGCTTTCCATCCACCACCACACCCTTCGTGTTTTGCGTCTACCATGCCTCCCCGACGCCCACGTTCAACCTCCAATGCCTCTGCTGCGGCAATACCTCGCGCACCCACGTCATCACCACAACTCAAGAAACAATACGTACTCGCATCTGACTCGATATATCACAACAACTTCACTGTACTCAAACGTCGCGATCCCTCTATAACATCCATCTTGGACCAGTTCAGTCATGTTTGTTTGTATCACTTTAATGGAAAGAAATGGGAAAAGCAAGGGTTCGAAGGCAGCATGTTTCTGGTCGAGCAGTACGTCGACTCCGCTTTGGTGGCGGTCCAAGTTCACGATTTCCATCCAGCCAGGAGTATCCGCCCTACGGGATGTTCATCCTCAACAGAATGGGCACGGGCGATTACGAAAGACGAATATATCCTGAAGACGACATGGAAGTGCTAGGAGACTATCTTATGTATCGTTATTATCCCGACTACACCAAGAAGCGACTGGAGATGCAGCTGCCTTACCCTCTGCCTCCCCAATATCGACCTATGTTCGACAGAGAATTTGCAAGGGACAACTCAGCCCCTGAGCAGGCGGCAGATGAAGGTCCCCAGGACTCCAGGAAAGAGAAAAAGGGCAATTCTGTCACGTTAGGACTTTGGATGTTCCCGTCTGATGCTCGTGAACCACTTAAAGATGTTATGATACGGTGAGTTACCCACATACACCACTGATATCAGTTTGCTTATCATGAATAGGTTACACTCATTTGTCAAGAGAGGGGAAGCTTATCCTGAGCAGTTTCGCTATGGTCCCGGTCGCATGGGAGTACAAAATTCCCATTCCAACCGGGCGAGTCACATGTCTTCACCCAGTAACAACTCAGCGGACGTCCATATACAGGGCAGTGACGCTGTTGCGTACCAGCCGGTTACAGTGGTCTCTGGACAGTCAGAAGTCGACAAGCTTTTTGCGAGACTCCAACCTCCCCACTCTATCTCTACTCCACAACCCAACGTTGCGCAAGCACCGTCAAGATCGGTGCAAAGTTGGTTTGCAGCGCTGGCGGGGCAGGATTTACCTGCGCAAAACAACATTAATGTTGCGAACGTCTCTTCCTCGTCCATATCTTCTATGTCATCTCAAGCATCAGTATCGGGTCCTACTGCAGCGACCTCATCCCGGGGACTAGCTCTCCTTGGCTCTATTTTTGCATCTGTATCGCAACCCCCAGGCCCAAATGTTATGAACACTTCACACGATACTCCGCCATCAGCAACATCCTTCACCCAGCCGCCAGCCAAACTTCCTCCTCATCCTGAGGAAATCCAGATTGTTTCTCCTAAACCCCAGTCGTCCACGCTCCCGCAGATACTCAACCAGAATGTTATCTCCACACTCTTGGGACTAGCACCAGATCCTTCGGGATCTCGTTCGTCCTCTGCTGCGCCGAGCTCGAACAGTTCCCGTCGATCCGGTGCCAACCGCTATGAAGGTGACAACGAGATGAGCGAGAATGAGGCGATATCAGAGGGCGAGTATTCGACGTCAAGCACGATACTTGAACCCAACGCCAACCAGGCGCCATCGTTGACGCATTCTCGCACCGCCGATTCGGACGGACTCACCCCTAACGCCAGTGTACAAGGAGACGTGACCCCACGTCCCTTCGCCCGAGGTGGTGGTCCTACATCACCATTGCTTGGCCCGCAGCGGTCTGGTCAGACGTTCCTCGCAGCATCATCGACCACTACCACGACTACTACAACTACAACAACTACTAAGACTTCAACGTCAGGAACTGTTAACACGAACGAGCCAACGAACGCTACATCTGTCATCGATGCTTCGGTTAGCACGAACGGCCGCCGTTCGCGTACTCTTGTACCTTTTTCCACAGATTCAGAGCTATGGCCATACCCACGGGCACCGCTCAACGACAACGAGCAGGCATCAGACACAGACGTCGTGGAGCTGGACTTCTCGGACACGCGTGCCCTCAGCGACCCAACGATATACAAGGAGAAGCAGGCAAAGCAGCAAGGTAAGGGAGACCGCAAAAAGAAGAGCCGGAAAGAGAAGGCTGCAGATAGAGAGAAGGAGCGAGACGCGATCGAGAATGGGTGGGACGATCCAACGAAGGGCCAGGTTACCATTACCGGGACAACTACTATAATATCAAATGGCAATGTCAATGGCGGCGCGTCGTCAGGTTCTGTTGCGAGCGGTGAGAGCAAGCCGCTCACGAACGGCGCGCTCACTCCATCTGCATCTGCAGCTGCGCATCCGACGAATGGCGTGAACGGCACGGCCAATAGCACGGCGGACGAAGCGCACAAAGCTTTATTGGCTGCCCTCGCAACGCATCCCAAGGCGCCATCGCGAGACCTATCGCGAAAACAGTTCGTTCAGGAGGTTCTGGGTTTGATATACGTACGTGTTCTCTGTTCTTGCACTTTTGCGTGCTGCGCGCTGACGCGCTATTCAGTCTGACAACAGCTTCGTTGATAAGCTGTACGAGGCGTACACTGCTTCTAGTTGGGCACCTACCTAAGGAGGGCAGGACTTATGTGCGTATGGAAAACAAAGCTGTGTGTTCAGGATACGAGGCTGACTTCTCGCCCCTTTTAGACATATTCTGTATTGATCTACTCATTTGCATGCATCGCCATAGCACTCGTTTTGTCGAAGTCGGAGGAAGCCTTGTTGTCGTCTGTAGCAAGAGACGCTTTTTGCAATTGTATCAATTGCGTTTGTACTGTTCAGCTACCGTTCAGTCTCGTGTGATCGGAGGTCGTCGCATAAGCCATGTGCATGAAGCCAGCTGATGATGGACACTGACAGGATCGCAATATGGCAAACTACAGCTGCAATCTTGAATCTTCTAGACAGATTACGATCCTGTGGGCACTGTCTGCATCATGCCGGCGCGATACATTGTCGTCAGCAAGACGCAACGTTTCTATGGCTGTGGATCTCTATCAAGCTTCCAACAAGCTTCTGGTAGATTTCACTCTGGAGGGTGAGTTCTTTTCACATCTCGCAACGTTGTATGTACGGCGGCCGGACGGAACTCACATCACAATCATCCGCGTCGCTAGTGCAGAGTGTTCGGAAATTACACTACTGGTCACCGCTCGCTGCATCTATTTCTAGGAAATCTAGACTAATAAATTACGGAATTTGCCTTTTATTGTCCACAGCCTTGGACACTGCTGAATCGCCGGGCAGAGCATGTCTTGCGGGTCATCAAATACACAGTCAAGCGATGTTTAACCGGACCCCGCAGCCCGGATCCCTGGTTATCGCCATCGATCGTCTCTTCCACCACTGCGATATGGTACACGTTGGCAACCATTCCAATTATATCGATAGATATGCACAGCACAACCGCTGCGAAACCTCATCTAGGGTCTATCATAATTTCGGATCGCGCCATTTCAACGGTGGTGGCTAACCTGATGGTGATGTATATAAGATGGAGGCCGAGGACGGGGAGACAGCAAGATACCTCTCCTCCTTACAACTTACTCTACACAACATGACTTGGTGGGACTCCGACTCTGATCAGTACAACGCGTACCAGACGGTAGGTCTCCTCGTCACCACCCTATGCTTTCACGTTGCTCATAACAATTCCAGGTCACTGAGAAGCCCCACGAAGCCGAGTGGTCCCATGAATTGATCGCTGGTGCCGCCTCCTATGAGGTTTGTCACGTCTTCTGACTAGGACTTCGCTGGCATATCTGATGTCTCCTCCAGGCTGCCAAGGCTTACGAGAAGCACCGTGAGGAGAATGGCGAGCCCGCCAGCCACGCTGAGGCCAAGGAGATCCTGTTAGTCTCATTCAAACAGTGATCTTTGTCCGATGCCTGAGCTTACTCTCGTTTCAGTGCTGGCTTCGCTGGTGCCTTCGTCGACCGTGAGGTTGAGACCAGGGGCCTTGACTTCATCGACAGGGAGAAGGCCAAGCACCAGGGTATGTCCATTCTACGCGACTTATGCTTGTCATTCGCTGACTTTCATCTTCGACTACAGCCAGGGAGCAGGTTGAGTCGGAGTACGATAACCGCTACGGTGGCAACTACTAAGCGTTGGTCAACAGCTATGTACAACTAGGAATATCATTACACAGTCATCTAGGGTTCTCGGAATGTATGGATTTATGAGTTTGATCATGAGAGTGCGATTTCAGTAGATTTGTGACGCAGTGATGCAGGCACAGATCGAGAGAGATACACTGCATGGCTGAATGATCTGGCGTGAGAAGCTTGTGCCAGTGACGGTGGCGTTAAAGCACTGATGCTCCACAAGTTCACTTCATGAGTCCAGTCTGCTTCATTCATGGACATGCAATCATCACCACTAGCTGCGCAAATTTAAACCGTTCAATTCGCCTACGTGCACACAACGTACGACTAACTCATACTGGCTGAAGTCGGTGTGTATATTCTGACCTTTACTATGCATACGTTCGTTTTTAGCACACGTTTGATGAATATCGTAGATTTTATCCAATATTGCACCTAGCCCAAATGATCGCCGTCGTGCATCGTGGGACAACATGAGACATTGGTCGATCTGGAAGTATATATGGGCAGTTGCCGAATGGCATGCTAGCACGACACCACTTTGATGACGGTTGCAAATATTGTGGCTCAGCTCGCGCATGAACAGATGGTGTGCGCGGTGCCGCACCGCAGATGCGGTGGAACATTGGAATGAGGTCATGACCCCATTAGCGTATGGTGGAAAGAGATCTAATAGATGGGGGAGTTCGAAACTTTGGAAAGGTATAAATACCTAGTCGTACTTGCCAGGTAAGACTCTCACCCTCTACCAAACTCTCACATCTCATCCACCCCACCCACCCCCATATCACTATAAACATGTCTTCTTGGTTCGGCGGCGATTCTTCCCAGGCACAATCCTACGAGCAGGTCTCCAACACCGTGAGTCTTCACTGGCAAGACATCTGTGCTTTGGACTCTATTAACGCATTGATTCGATAGGACTATACCCAACACAGCCCCGATACCATTCACGAGCTCATTGCCGGAGCAGCGTCCTACGAGGCTGCCAAGGCATACGAGAACCATGTTGCTGAGAACGGCCAACCCCCATCCCACGAGAAGGCAAAGGAGCTCCTGTGAGTTTGACTTCACCCCACATCGTATGGACATTGGACTTATCACTTTCAATCAGTGCCGGGTTCGCTGGTGCGTTCGTCGACCGCGAGGTCGAATCCAAGGGACTCGACTTTGTTGACCGTGAGAAGGCCAAATACGAAGGTGAGAACAAGTCCCATGATCACATAGAGACAATTGGCTCACGATTTACATCATATCAGCCCGCAAGCAAGCGGAGAACGCGTACGACAACAACAACTAAGCTTAGATGTCGTTGAAGCGATTGATCTGTAACACATGTGGATCTCTATTAGCCTTGTGATGTTTGCAATGTATGATTAAATGGATGATCAAGAATACTTAACCATGGAATGGAAGACAAACGGTGCGAGATTGCACTTAGGAAGTCCGGAGAAAGTGATAGACACGGCGAAAACTCGTCCCTCGCGACGTCTGACGTCATCGTGATCTTCCTTCGAGATTGCAGTGTAAATGAAGCGTGTGCATACAGAAAATTGCATAGAGAGCAAGGTTACATACGAGATCAATTTAAAAGACCACATAAGGAGGACAACATATTGAGAGGCAAAAGAAAGGACGCATAAATATAAATAATTCGAACGTGGCAGCCTCGGAGGAAAATCTAACACTCGCTGTTCCCTCTAGAAGAGGCAGACGGTTTAATATCCTCCGATGCTTTCACTGCGTTGAGCCAGCGCGCGACTAGGCCCGCACCTTTGATGATACGCTTCCGCTCCATCCGATCCTGAATGCTCAACACCGCAGGGCTGGCTTCGAATTTGTCAGGATGCCACTTCACCAGTTCCGCCTTGGCCACTTCTTTCGCGGTCTTGCCTTGAACTTTGGACCTACAGAGCACGAACTCTTCCACCTTCTCATAGGTGATGTCTTCGCGGTGCTGGATAGGTTCGAGTAATGGCCACGGGAACTCTGCAAAGGACAAAGGCGCTGCCTGTACGGTGGTCGCCTTCCGAAGATCCCGCCAGCGGGCTTCATACGTCCTAAACGCCTCAGCGTTCTTGAGACGCGCTTCTTCCTCCCTCAGGCGGGCTAGCGCCTCCTGTTCCATTCGGCGGTCGTGCTCCCTTTGACGTGCTTGCTCGGCCTCCCGCCGGCGCAGTCGTTCCCTTCGCTCCTCTTCTTGTCGACGAAGCTCACGCTCCCTCCGTTCCTCTTCTTGTCGACGAAGTTCACGCTCCCTTCGCTGCTCCTCTTGTCGACGAGCTTCGTACGCCCTCCGCTCCTCTTCTTGTCGCCGAAGCTCGTACTCCCTTCGGCGTTCCTGCTCCAGTCGACGTTGTTCGTCCAAGGCGAATTGCACGCGGGCAGCCTCCTGCCTACGCAGCTGCTGGATCTCCCACAGCCTCCGCTCTGCCTCTTGGTACGGATCCTCCTGCACCCAGAAGGTCGCCTCTTGGTCTATGGGAGCCTCGACCCATCCATACTCTTGCGCATGGGCCTGCTCATACGGAGGGATATGATGATAGAAACGCTCCACGTTTACAGGGCGCCGATGGTAGTGCAGTACCGGTGGGGGAGGGGCCCTGTAGATATACATGACGAGAGCGACCTGATCGAGAGGCTACCTCAGGTGTGAAGCGATGGCCGTAAGAAGATATATCTCTACAGGATCGTGGGAGACTCACCGCGAGTGTCTTCGGTCTTGGGGAGCTCGAGCGATTGAGGGCATCCAATATATAGCCTTTATTCCTCGAAAATCATTGTGGCCACTGGAAACAAGGGCAGGAACAAAGAATGAAATCAGATTAAATTGTAGCCGGTCCAAAGATGCGGACGAGTGGCAAGGCTCGGTTAAAAAGGGACAGAGGACAACCTGGCAGTAGCACTAGAGACAGTATCTCGAAGAATATCTGGGGTTCTTGTGATATGATGTTGCTGTCGTGAGCTCTCTGCTTGCGTGCAGGCTCTGTTGCGATTCATGAGTGAATGTTTCTCACCTTTGTCTCTGGCCTTCACACAGCCGAATTCGAGGGTTCTGGAAAGTAACCTCGTGGTCGGTGAAAGAACTGGTAACGCCAGCGCTAAGTAAACGACGAAGTCAGTGGTCGTACAAACACGAAGGATACATCGTAATCCACTTTCGTAAAAATTGTCGGTTCTGAAGCACAAGGTTCCCGTTAGCTTCGGCTGCCCCGTAGGACGTGGTCCAAGCGATTTAGATGAGTTCGTGAGCATGAAGATGGGCCTTTGTGACTTGGAGCCTCACCTACGTGTTGAACGTTGAGCGTGTATTTCACTCTACCTTGCGAGGCTAGCTGCGTAGGTTTTGTAGTGTGAATCATATCCTTGTTTATGGATGAGAAGACGTACAAAATAGCGTTTAGCAGGAGGGTCGTTGTCCTGTTTTCTCAAATGGTACACCAACGTAGCGTGTTGGCTTGTAAGTTCCATATGTATGTAAAGCTTATCGAACGCCTGAGCTGATGAAAACATGTAAGAATGTAGCACTATGCGCTGCGCACAGCACATACCGAGAGTCTTTGCATAAGATCTACGGAGAGTTCAGCGTGTTTAGATAACAACTACTTTACTCACGAAGAACGGCAAGGTTTTGTCCGTCCGGTTTCATTTTCTGATTGGTCGCAGAATGCCCGTCCTCCAGCCTCCAGTACTTCCAATTCGTTTATGGCCTCTGCAATGCGCTCATCCTCGTGGTAGGCGTAAACTCATGGCACTGGCTGACATGCCACAATCCCGAGCTTTGGTCGGGGGGCCACGTGGATCACGTGGAAGGCGCACCTTCCTAATCAGGACGACGGCGGTACTTGTAAGCGCCGTCGGATAATTTTGATCGACAACTGCGGCTTGGAGATGAACTAATCGAACTCTGAATACTGTTACTGGTCAGACGTCTCAACGTCGCGAAATCTACTGTGACCGGTCTAGTATATTCATGGTCGTCTCTGTTTTTTTGGCTCTTGTCATCTCCTGGATCTATCTCTATCCTCCAGCTCGCCATAATTTCTCAGGCAAACTTGGGCAAACATAGACAATGGGCGACAATGGACTATTCTCATCAGCGCTTGGTACAACTTCGACTCGGAGGGATATTCCGGTCACAGGCTGCACGAGCATATGCAAGTGTAGTTGGAAAACTGCAGCGGGATCGCTAACCGCAGCCCCGCAGTCAGAACGAGCACGGTGTGCATCTCAGGTTCCTCAGTCTCTATAGCTTTACCAGCGACCTCGCATAATCATGTATCTGCATGTCCCCTTGATTCTCTTTCTCATCTCCCACACCGCCGAGGCTAGCATCATCGACCGCAGCTCAGAATATCTCCTTGACGCAGTCACACGTGCCCATCGCCATGCCTCAAGACGAAGTGCTAGTTTCACTCGGGATCTTCACACTTCCTTCAAAGGCATCTTCGCCGAGCAGAAACCTGCGAATCCTGGTAACAGCCGTGTGTTCTGCGTGAGCAAGCCCGGGCTCACGGCTAATGGTGCCAGTAACAGTACAATCTCGAACACAACCTCCATATCGGGGAGCAGTACTAGCAGCGCTGGTTTAGGGCCCTCGATTTCATCATCCAGCTCGTCTCTATCCTCTACAGGATTTGCTTCGTCCCCCAGCTCGTTTCTATCCTCTACAGGATCCGCCACGACCACCATCGCGAGCTCTAGTTCAAGCGCGAGCCAAGCGAGCGCTACATTAGCTCCTCCCTCGCCATGGAAGATAGTGCAGAGCTACGCAAGTCCTTCTGTTATTCACGTGTGGATCAGCTTCTCATTCGTGACAATAGCAAGGGAACGACTTTCTAAATGACTGGCAGTTCTTCACAGACCCTGACCCGACACATGGAACAGTCGACTACCTCGATCAAAGCGATGCAGTACGTATCTACTTGTATTCATGTGCGATGGCTGACGTTGGGCTCGTACGATAGCAGGCTGCTGGTCTCGTTGGCATCAACTCTGCTGGTCACCTGGTCATGTCCGTAGAGACAATCCCGACAGTCGCCAGTGTGCGCAAGAGTGTTCGCATTACCTCCCAGTTCACATATACGGGCGGATTGGTCATAATGGACTCAGTACACATGCCTACTGGTTGCGGCACTTGGCCTTCTTTTTTCAGCAACGGACCTAACTGGCCCGCAGGAGGCGAGATCGACATCGTTGAAGGTATGTGCCTTCTCACGCTGCATGCTAGTGGCGGCAACTGATGTTGCCGTTGAAGGGGTTGGTGACAACACAATCAACCAAGCAACGATACACACCACTCTCGGGTGCACTATGCCCTCTTCTTCCAGTTCTGCCTTGAACATTACTGGCAATGTTGTTACCCCTACAGACTGCGCCACAACTGCTACCAGCAACACTGGCTGTGGTGTTCAAGACCCTCGAACTAACTCGTATGGTCCTGGATTCAACAACAATAACGGTGGTGTCTATGCCAGTAGGTCTCCCTACACCTATGTCTTCAGCTTGTCCATAGTTTGAGCAAATGAAACACAGTGCTGTGGGATGACGCCGGTATATCTGTCTTCTTCTTCCCACGGAATGCCATACCTGCGGACATCACTACCAATGCTCCGCTGCCTGATAATTGGGGTCAACCCATGTCGTTCTGGCCAGCTTCGACTTGCAATCCTTTCCAATTTTTCAACTCCCACTCCGCAATATTCGACAACACACTCTGGTGAGTACCCTCGATTGCTTGTTCTATGTCCGTGTGAAGTTGATGTGTTCGGTCTTGTTCAGTGGTGACTGGGCCGGTGCTGTGTGGGGCAGCTCGGGAACACCAGGTCAGGAGCAGAGCTGTGCGCAGCGTACCGGCGTTGCCACCTGCCAACAATTCGTGCAGCAGAATGGCTCAGCTTTCGCCGACGCTTGTAAGTTGTTGTCTGCCAACTACTCTGTCTTCCATTCGATGATTAACATGTTCCTTGCAGATTGGGAAGTTAGCTACGTTCAAATATACCAGACATCATAATGAGTTCATGTTTAGTCCTTCAGAAGATTGATTCCATGATTTTATGTTTGCAATGCAGGAACCTTTGTATAGCGTTCTCATGCCATATTATAGACACGCATCAATTCTCATCAATATCAGGTGCATTGGCTTTGCATACCGATCGCGTACAGCGAGTTACCAGGGACTCTGCACGAGAAATTGTAATGCAGTGCTAACACGGTATCGATTATCGCACCGATGTCGCCAACGAAGGCCAACACTGCCCACTCTTTTTCATCGCGTTGTTGCTGCGTTTATGTGTTTCACAATCGTCGGCTAATGGTCTAACGGTTCAACTCAATTACTTACATGGTCAATGACAGGCCGATAAACCCTTACGAAGATCTCCGTGTTGCCAGTCTTTTTTCTCCTGGATGTACACGTTGATAGGCGTGTTCAGTGGCTGCCGACCCGTGACATGTATGGGACAGGTTCAATTCATAACGATACAGAGAGTTGTGACATACACGGACAATTACATAGTACAGGTTACATACGCGGGTCGTATATGGGGGCAAAAGACGACATGGGAGAAGACCAAGTGACATAAATCGAAAACATCTAGGTAAAAAACATAGCTGCGGGTTGTTAGTAGCCTCTAGGACGTCGTTTCTGACAACAGATCATTCAACCAGTATTGAACCAGCTCTGCAGTTGTCTTGACGACTTTCTTCACGAACCCGGTCCAGCACGGCATCGTTGAATTTATCCGAATGCCACTTTAATAGGTCCACCTTCAACAGCTCCCTCGGACTTTTTCTGAACCATTTTATCCGCTCGCCATGGAACACGAACTCCCGGACGGTGCTATCCGTTCTGCTTCCTCTTTGCGTTCATCTTCCAGTTTGCGCAGGTCGTCCATCATGCGTCTCAGACGTTTTGCTTCCCGCTCTCTCTGCTGGCGCGCCTTCTCCTGCTTACGTCGCTTCCGTTCAGCTGCGGCCTTTTCCTGGGCGCGCTTCAACTCAGCCGCTTCCTCCTCCTCGATTCGCTTCTTCTCCGCCTTCCGCTGTCGGGCGAGCAGCTCCCGTCGGAACTCTCTATCCTTAGCCAGCTGCGCGGCCTGCACCTTGCGAGCCCGTTCGAGTGCGATGTCCTCCTCGTCGGCCAGCTGCATGAGCCGTGCATTCTCTGCCCGCTGCGCCGACATCTTCCGTAGGTCCTCGCGGAACGCGGCTTGTTCCTCGTTGTGCGGCGGCGGTACGGCGATGCCGAAGTAGTTTATAGTAGGTCCTACAGAATCAGCCTGGGCGGAGGCAGGGTCGGGTGTAGAGGTAACGCCAGTGGGGTTGTGATAGATGGTCGATATCCCACGGAGTGGTGTGACTACGGCCTCAAGGCCTGCCTTCACACTGTCCATAATTGCGCCGACGAGCCAGCCTTGCATTGAGTTGGGATTGGGTGGTGAAGGTGCAGTGTGCGCACATGGCCTTCGCCCAGGCGAACGTACAAAACGACGCCGTCGCGCCATTTCCGCTACCGCACGCTCATACTCGGGAGTCGTGTTGCGAGGTAGGCGGTGATGCTGTACCCGTGTGGTAGGTCTTTGCATGACGAGACACCTGTGATTGAGCGTGTTACCTGTGTTCGTAATGAGTATCATACATTCTTCAGATGACGTGGGGGGCTCACGGTAAGGGTCTTCGGTCTTGAGGAGTCTGAAGAATAGTCAGCTTGGAGGCTCTCAATATATGGACGGTGTCCGCCGACTGCCATCATGGCCGCGAGATAAGGCCAAGCATGGAATGAGGGCCAGCACAAAGAGCGGACAAAGAAATGACGACAATGTATCACGGTGGCGGAGGTCAAAGCATACCATCTTTCATCTCACTGTAGGTTTGTTGCTCTTGCGGGCCAATATTTGCTGGGAGTAAATAGGTAGGAGGCTAGAGGCGAAGATGGCATACAAAAATACATGAGAAAATATAGTGATAAGAAAGCACACAGCATATACGTAACTGGGATGGAAGACATCCTACCTCTCCTCATTCAGGCCGGTCAACCAGCGTCCGACATGTAATGCTGTCTTTTTGACGTATTCCCGCGCATCCTCACGGACCCAGAGCGTCAGCAGCGTGTCGTTCAGCTTGTCAGGATGCCATTTGAGCAGATCCCCCCTCACCACCTCCTTCTCACTTTTGTTTTGATAATGAGACCGCATGCGCACAAACTCTTCGACAGCTCCACAGGTGAGACCGCTGTCAATGAAAACGGGGCGCAAGGACGGCCATGGGAACTCCGTGAACGTCAGCAGACGTCCAGCCTGACCTTCGCGTTTCGCCTTCAGGACCGTCCAGGTGGATTCATAGTACGTGATCGCCTTCTGGAGACTCTGGCGTCTCGCTTCCTCTTCCTGACGTTCCTTCTGTCGTTTTTCTTCGAGCTTGAAGAACTCTTCCCGCCTCCGGCGGTCCTCCTCCCATATGCGTTCTTCTTCTTCTGCAGCTTGTTGTATGGGATCTCTCATAAGTGGTTCCGCCCGTTTGATTGTTTCGACGAAATCTCGCCGCTCCCTTATTTCCTGCTCCCGAAGCTGCCCCTCCTCTATCCATTTTCGCTCCGCCTCCTCCCGCAGTCTTTGCTGGTCCATCTCCTCTTCTTGAGCAAGCTCCCCACGACGGACGCCCGTATCCCTAGCCCGCCGCGCGGCACGTTGCTCAGACGTAACGCTCGCCCTGTCCGTGGGGCGTGTGAGAGGCGCATTCCTTGCATGCTGCGATGGCGTCCGCTGTGGGTCCTCCCGGGACGCGGTTCTGCTATAGCTCGGCTGCGGCGGCACGCCGAAGCCAAAGTTGTTCATGCTAGGCACTACGGGGGCGGTGGGGGTGCTGGCGGGGTTCGCACGGGTGAAAGCTCGTCTGTTGTTTGGTGATGTGGATCTAGGGTAAGGCGGTGGACCAGATGGAGGCGTAGAAACATGAATGGGTGCTACTAGCGAATGGGGGACGGGTGTTAGAGTACCGTGTTGGATGCTCGCCCTCGCACGATCCATGATGCGTCTACGAAACTCTTCTGGAGTTTCACGGGGCCTATCGTTCATGACGAGTGCGAGTGAGCGTCGGATAAGTTACAATTTGGTGAAAGGGATGTTCGTAAGGAATATGGATTCCTGCGGAATGTTCGGAGGTCCACCGCAAGGGTCTTCAGTCTTGAAAACTCTCGAGTCCGTTCTAAAGACGTTCAAAGTATGGACATCATCCCTCGACAACCACCATGACCACCCGCAGCAGGAGACGCGTCATGGGCCAGTCAAAGAATGATGCGGACAAAGGAGTGGCGGGATGCCACGGCACCCGAGGCCAGCGCGCCATAGCGACAGAGATGACCAAAAGAGTCTGTCATTTTACGGCCAGGGACATGGGACAGTTTGCAGCGTGTTGGCCACGCCACTCGATGTGGCCGACGGTGTCAAAGTCAAGACAAGGAGCGTAAACGCCTTCGCGACCGTGATCAAGGTTTTCATGGCCATATCGGAGTGGCCAAAGCACTACCGCCCCGAAAAAGAGCATAAATGGTCAATGACGCGTGCTGAGTTGCTGCATTCGCCTCTCCCCGGACCACCGACATCAACACCAACAACCGCCCCGTACTTCAAGATGGTTTCGCGCCGCCAACACCTCGCGTCCAACGACGCGTCAATCTATGATGGTGGATATCTTGTAACACCGTCCGCGACAGGCCAGGGCAAACACATACGTTGGTACCACCCCGACAACACTGCAATCGAAGAAGACGCCACAGTTATGAAAACTCCGTCCGCAACAGGTGAAGGTACTCACATACGCTGGCAATACCACGAGGACACGTCTGAACAGCGCGCACACCAACGCGCATACGGCCGCGACTGGTCGCCTGAGTCCTCCCGTGCATACCTTGTGGAGGTCGCGAATGCTCAGCGGGCCGAGGCAGAATTCCAGCGCGAGTCGTNGCCGCGACTGGTCGCCTGAGTCCTCCCGTGCATACCTTGTGGAGGTCGCGAATGCTCAGCGGGCCGAGGCAGAATTCCAGCGCGAGTCGTCGCCAGCGTCCTCCCTCTCATCCCTTTCGACTCTCACGGCGTCTCAAGAGTCCTCCTGTGCATACCTTGCGGAGGTCGTGAATGCTCAGCGGGTCGAGGCAGCATTCCAGCGCGAGTCCTCACCAGCGTCCTCCCTCTCATCCCTTTCGACTCTCACAGCGTCTCAAGAGTCCTCGTGCAACACTCCCCGACAGTTCCAACGCGAATTATCACCGCTGTCTTCTCTGTCGTCCCTCACGGCATCTCAAGAGTCTCTGGCCACCCAGTCGTCCAACAGCCCACCCACCGGGTCTGAGATACGCCTCCTCAAGTGGCTCGCGCAAGCTATGGAGGGCCAGGAGAGTGAGGTGTTCTATAATTCGGAGACTACCCACCCGGCATCCGAGTATGGTGACATCCCCGCTGTCCCCGCCGTGCCCAGGAGGTGCACCAAAGACCCAGAGGAGGGCAAGGCGCAAGCGCGCGAGTGGCTAGAAAGCCTCGACTGGGAGATGGAGGTAGAGGATCCCGATGAACAACTATCCGAGAGCGAGTACGAGGTCGCTTCCGAGCCGTCGCAGCCGGAACCACCGCGACGACGCCCGTGTATACGGTATTGTCCTGGCGAGAACGGAGTATGGGGCGCGATAGTGGAACGCGGCGACGTGCAGGATATCAACCCATCCAATTATCTTTACCTTCTCAGTCAGCAATGGATGGCTGAACAGAGGCTAACGCGTGCTAGTGGCGCGTAGCCGATGCAAGTCGCACGAGCGACATGCCCGTCGCCGACCTATACGTCGCCCAGATGGCATTTTTCTTCTTATTATTTTATCTGTATTTACGACGTGATAAATTCCTACATTATTTACAACCTCAAACGTACCTGCGCGCTTTCATCCACATCGCCGATGAGCTAGATGATGATGAATACATTGAACGTGAAGCTGAAGTCTCCCCATGGACGTAGTGGACATACAGCATGGCGACTCTCGATGAATCTCGCCCATGGACGATCAAAGCTGCTGCCGAGCCGACGCAGGATCGGCAAGGGGTTTGTTAGGCGCTCGTGTGTTTAGGCCTCCTGGGAGCGCAATCAATGAGACTGCCTCGACTGGCTTGTTCATCATCCACGCCGTCGGTCGCAAGCTGCCGCAAACCCCTCGACCTCCAGACGATATCATACAGTGTGCGACCACCATGCAATCAGAGCCCAATGCACCTAATGAGTCGACATCGACTGCCATCTTCAAGAAACCAGTCCCCACACATGCACTGAAGCGTAACACTGTACGTGTCAGCCCGAGCCCGATGCCCTTGAGCTCGCCACGGAAGTAGAATGCGTACTGATAAATTATGTAAATGCTCGATAGGCCTGCCATCAATGTCGTAGACGGAAGCTGGTGAGTTCTCGGTCGATCGTCAAATCATGACCGTTTCTTCGATCAACGCTGAACGGACTGCACATCTCTGAGTAGAAATGGTTCGTACTTGGGCCGAGCATCCTCTTCTCTTCCGGTGCTGATTGCTGCAATCCAACAGCGATGCACAACGCCCATGCTCTACTTGTCTTCGCTCGCATGCGTACGCAGTTGCACACGCGCCCCCCGGCGTTGAATATCCGTCTCACCCGGAGTGCACTTTCGACGAACGTACGTCTTCTGCAGCTATGTAAGCGATTATCTGGCTGAGAGTCTCGTATGTGGTAGTCGATACCGAAGCTCGACCGTCGAGAAGCAAATATGAGAGGCTGGAAGGCCGCATCTGTAAGTATCGGCGTCGAGTTTATCATTGTGCTCGCTCACACACGGCTTTAGCGGAGTTGGAAGGTCTCCTACGCGAAATGGGTGTATCACTGCAACCGTCTCCAGACTCTGGCAATAATTCATCGTCTTCCGCTCCCTCTGTCAGAGCTTCTCCTGAAGCTGGTATGTTCACATTGTGGCCTGCTAATTGCCTAGCTAAAATCAAATGTAGACAATACACTGAACGGGACGCATTCGTCTTCCCCAAGCTCTCAACGTATCTCACCTGAAGTTTCCTCTGACCGCGGTTCGCAGGTAGGTACTCTCGCCTCTGACTCCTAAGAACAAGACATGACTCTATCATCTAGACGAATAGCCCCCACGCCTCACAGAGACAAGCCTCTGTGCCCGACATGAGCACAATGCCTAATGAAATCCGCGATACAACCTTCGAATATCTGTTCTCACCATCTAGCAGGTTGCTGGAAAGCTCCCAATCCACCAATGGTGACCTCCAGGTATTACCGATGAACTGGCCTCCCGGTCTTCCTACTCCGGACGTAACTCGTCATCTGTACGTTTTCTGTCGCTATACACTCGCCAAGTTGATATTGACAAAAATGTAGAGTCCACGCTTTCTTTGCTTTCCACATGTACGCCGGACGTCTCTTCCATGGCCCGACTTTCATGTCGTCTCTCAACCTCCACCCATCGGATGCCCGGTTTCCGAGTCCGGCGCTCCTGCACGCGATGTGTGCCGTAGGAAGCATGTACACTGCCGACATTCCAGCTACCCCTGTACACACAAGTGGCATATTTCCCTGTGAGTCTGGCGCTGGATCAGATTGTCTTTGTTCCTCATAACTTCCTTGCAGACGAGGTCTTTGCGGGCCGCTGGCGGCGAGCGCAGGCTCGGCCGGATTCATTCGCGGAACAACAGGCGAAGCTCGCAAAGATTGCGATGGAAGATATGCTTGATACGGGCACAGACCTAATTGAAGTGCTACAAAGTATGCCAGCTGTTCATGTCTGACGCCGAAGCTGACGGTCCGCACAACAGCTATAATCCTACTTTCTTGGTTTTATAAGTGCCAGGGAAGGTCAGTGGAATTGTCATTTTCCCCAATAACCAATCTCACTGACTATCCATTTTCCTCACCAGATGGTCGGAGGTATTGATACTCACTTGTTCTTGACAAAAGCAGTTCTAACAACCGCGCTATAGTCGTATATTACTACAGGTCTAGCTTTGCGATGTGTCGTTCCCTGTGGTCTCAATACGCGGCCTCCCTTCACTCCTAACGCTCCGTCATACGGACTCGCCTCGATGCGGTCGGCGTCGGTGTTAGCACCTGCACGGTCAACTATCGAAGATGAGATGCGGATCAACATCTTCTGGATCGGTTTGTTCCGATGATATCATCGTTTCACCGAAAAGGCTGACGTAGCTCTCTTCTTAGCGTACGCTCTCGAACGACAACAGGTGTCCGGAAACAATTACGCGAGTATACTAGACGACCATGATGTATATCAACTACTCCCCGTTCGAGGGGACCAATTTGAACAAGGGGTAAGATACACGCCATATGTTTTCGAGCACTGATACATCCATAATCAGACACCAGTCCGCGCCGAGGAACGGCAATGGTCTCAAGACAACAACGTACTCCTCGTGCACCCGAAGAACAGCACTGACTCGTTCAGTCTCTTCATCAAATCCATGATAGTGCTCTCGCAGGTCAAGCGGTTCAACGTGCGCTTCAAGGGGCGGTTCTACGCTGGCGACGCAAACATGTACACGCCCGCTGCCATGCTCTGCGAATCCATCGAAGATCTCGATCCCAGAGACACCCCTGCGTTCCAAGCGGTGGATGCTATCGTGTCCTCGTTTTGTACCTCGTTCCCGGCGCACTTGCGCAACCCGGTGCAAGACGAAACGGTGGATTCGTATCTGTACACAGCCTGTACATCGGCTCAACTGTGCGTTATATTATATTACTTGGGTTTGTCTTCCGTGACACTAAAACTCTCCCTTCTTTAGCGCTATCATGCTACTCCATGAACCACATGCCACACTCGACTCACCGACCTGCGTCTCCGCCACGAAGATTCTGAACGCGGCTCGTTCAGTCATGGATTTGCTCTACAGCCTCGCCTCTACGAGCTTTGATGTCTCCCTGTTGGATGCATTGCCTTATGTGAGTAGGCAGCTGCGAAACTGAGATTGAAGCTCTGAGGTCCACTGACACTGTCACGGCAGATGACTTGGTTCCACGCTGGAAGAGTGCTTATTAGATTTCTGAGGATCGCCATGGACACGAACAGATACGAGCCCGTCATGACACTTCAAACCGAGATCGCATTTGTGCAGTATGTCGATACACGCCTTCACTTTTAGCATGGCGCTGACTGATTTCCGTGCAGCACGATTCTTTCGAGAGCTGGGGACCGGATGCCTGTCGCATGTAAGTTCCCCTCGACGTATGCAAAATACATTGACTGACCGGTGTGTCGTGCTTGGTAGACCGTTACAAGAAGATGCTGTCTGATCTCCTTGTGGAACTGTGTGGCGTAGAGCTCGTGGGGTCAGCGGAGGGCAAGCCTTCCTACATTGACCTCTCCCATCCTTCTCTTGGTAGTCCTGGTCGGATGTCAGACTTTGGCCCTGAACTTATGTCTAACTTGACACTCATAAACGGGTGCCGAGGCTAGGCGGCGACGGAAATCTTTCCCTCTCGATTCCTTTCTTTATATGTAGGATTATTTTATTATATGTAGCCTATATAATAGTACAGTATTGGATGATTGTATGATACCATTTTCTGTAGCAAAAGAAACTCCTGTCGTGAATGGACATGCATCTTACTTACTATTGCTGTGAAGTTGGTAACTTGAAAGGCATAATTGTCTGTCATTGTCTTGCAATACGCAGCGCCCCGGTGGGTCACTCGATGGAACAAAGGAGGACGAGGCGCACGCGGAAGGAGTCGTAGCAAGATGCACACCCATCAGTGGCACAACACCGACTATAAAAGTCGCACGTACTTCAGTAGTTGTGCAACAATACCTTCATCATCTCCCCTCAGCTCTAGCGTCCACCATCTGGAAAAAGAGAAACTGGTATAGAGTAATATA
>JAAIFI010000356.1:0-30767 GCA_011032875.1 Phlebia tremellosa | reverse complement strand
CGAGCGGAGTCAAGACAATCACGCTCGACTGAGTCTTGTGTGGAGTAGCGTGTATATCAATGTAACAGTAGTTTTATGAATGCATTATGTTTTTGCTTGTTCACGATGTCCGACGCGTGTATGACCGTTGACGGAGGGTCCGATCCAAGAAGCAGCAGGATTTTGAGCCGATCACAAAATGCGCACTATTTGGGCCCCTTATTAGCAACTCATTAGTCTCTTTTCTGACCACTAAGCTCGCATTTCTGTCTCATTTTTGTCTCATTTCTTTCTATTCACATCTAATACTCCGTGGATTATTGGGGACTAAACTAATTACAACTAATCGGGTCGAACAGGAAATAGATCGAAATTAGAGCTAATCGACTCTATTCCGGTGCGCTTTGGGAGTTCCTGGTTTTCCTGATGCAGGCGGCTTCGCCCGTGCTGCAAGTCATTCTGAGCGATGTCAACGGGTCTGAAATAGAGGTGACCAGGCTGGAATCCAAGGGTTCAGATAAGGTCGTCGAAGTGTCAGACCCTCAAGACTTTCAGGATTCTGAGGCTCCCGCTAACGATGAGAGCGACGTTAGCCCCCCAATCCAGGATTCGCGGTCTGCTGCTTGGCTTACTGGTATGTTTTTGTCATTTTCATTGCTCGTCTTGACATACTGAGGCTCTCGCCTTCAGTCGCTGGTGTCTTCCTCATTCAGCTCGCAACCATGGGTCTGGTATGCAATTGCACCGCCTTTTGTAATAGTCAGAGGCTGACAATTGCGTTTCCAGGTGTCTGCCTTCGGCGTCTTCCAAGATTTCTATGCGACGAACTGGCTCTCGAATACCTCTACCTCGAACATCAGCTGGATCGGAACTACGCCGCTCTTCCTTGGATTTGGTTTCGGTCTCGTCGGTGGACGAATGTCTGTCTCTTTGCCTTCTGCTCGGCTCGACGCTGATATCGATGGCCTGTAGCTTCGATCGAGGGTACTGCCGCGCTTCGCTGATCGTCGGTTCAGCTGTCTTCATCGTCTCGTCCGTACCATTCATTCTCGTCGCTGTAACGAATAGTGATGCATGACTTGTTCGACCAGTTTCTTCTGCCTCTCTCTCGTCAAGCCGCACCAATACTACCAGGTGAGCATGTGACTCTTCTGCGCTCATGGAAAGATTCATTCACGTACGCTGATTTTAGGTCTTTTTGTCGCAAGGACTGGGTACAGGAATCTGTCTTATGCTTGTGTACACCCCGTCCTTCAGCGTCGTTGCCGTCCAATTCAAGCAGAACCGCGCGCTTGCCATGGTCCGTTCGTTCCCAGCTGTTATCCGATAAATTGACTGACGATGATAAATGTAGGGAATCGTCGCGTCCGCAAGCCCGCTTGGCGGCATCATCTACTCAGGTACCTCGCCTAGTTCTCCCAGTCCTCAACCAACCAGCTGCTGACCGCAAACCGTGACCGATGCAGTCATGCTGAACCAGCTTTTCCCGTCGCACGGCTTCGCCTGGGCGGTCCGCATCGCTGCCTTCCTCGCGCTCGCCTGCCTCATTATCGGCAATCTCCTCGTCCGCCCACCACCGCCCGCGCCCCGTCCTTCCGCCCAAGCCGGGGCGGGCCCATCAGTGCTCAGCCTGATCGACTTCCCCTATGCACTTGTACTCGTCTGCGGGTTCCTCCTCGGGATCGGGACATACTACCCGCTGTTCTACATCCAGCTCTTCGCGCTCGTGCACGGCGTCGACGCGACCCTTGCGTTCTACTCCGTCGCGATCATGAACCTTGCGTGTGTCGCGGGGCGGATATTGCCGAACTACGCAGGTGACAAATGGGGCGTAGTGAACATTGCGGGGCCGTGTATATTGTTCAACGGTACGCGCTTTGATTACGATAGTGGGGAATGTTGCGCTGATTTGATGTGAAAGGTGCGGTGGGATTTGCAATGCTGGAGGGGACGCGGGTGACAGGTGTGGTCCTCTTCTCCGTCTTGTAGGCACCTCCTAGTCCTCCATTCTTGTTCTTCCGCTAATACGTCTGCTGTCAAACAGCTACGGGTTCCTCCTCGGCGCGTGTATGTGCTCCCTCTTAAAGGGTTAACACAGTGACTGACGGATGTGTTCCGGCAGCGATCTCCCTCTACTTGCCCGTCGTATACTCCGTCACGCCGAAAGGCTTGGACTTAGGGTGCGTCTGATCCTCCGCTACAACCCTCCTCTTCTCGTTCACGACTGGGCATCCGTTCGCAGACGGAGCATGGGTATTGGCCTCGGACCTGTTGGACTTGGCTTCCTCGTCGGCTCGCCTACCATCGCGGCAGTGCAAGGCCCCGCAAATGTTTGGTGGAAAGGCGTCACTCTCGCCTCCGTGCGTCCCCTGCTCCTTGCTTCAGCCTTCCCACAATTTGCTGACAACAATTTTCTGAAATTCCGCGTTAAACGTTCAGGTCGTTTTGATCGCAGCGGCAGGATTCCTCGGGGCGTCGGTGTTTTCGCATGCGAGAATCCTGAAGAGGCTCGAGAAGATGAATAGTGGACCGCAAGTCTAAGAGTTGGATGCCGCAGCGGTGTTGCAGCCAGTTGATATATGGTAAGAGGAATGAACAACCGATAATCGAGAGGACTATATGCGCAGGACGCGGACATTATTTATCGGATCTTCTCCCTTCGTACAAGATTCAAGTTTGAAGGAGAGAGATATACGGAATCAACCGAGACGCTCTTTATGTCCTATTCTATAGTGTAGATTGATAACAATCCTGTAATCATCGTGAGCTAAGCGAATGTATATTGTCATGAATGAGCCAGCTTACTCGGAAGGACGTCCGGTAGGGCAATGGGATACTTTCATGCGGGCTCTGCGTTGGTTGCGAATGCCAACACACTGTGAGGCATTTTCCCGCTCGAAGGAGAAAGTTCAGGTGGCAAAGTGTTCGGGCTGTGATTGTCGGGAGGTGGTCCTCGTCGTACACTTCTGAGAGTGTTTGGCGTCGCAATCGTCCACGAGCTTCAGGTCGTGTAATTTGACAAGATTCAGACTTGACTAGGGCGAATGTACGAATTATTTAAGCGTTCGAGGTTTATTCTGTTCGGACCCTCGTGAATTGACGTGTTCGACCCCCTCCGAACCTAAATTCAGATGCCATCGTTCCCGTACTCCCAATTCCTTGAACAATGAAAACGAAGAGCGACGGCAGACGATCAAAAGCAGGTGGGCGAATGAGAGACAGTGATTCTGAAGTATAATTAGCAGTCGGGAAGATGGAGAACGTTGAAAGAGCTCGCCGGATGAAAGCAAGCTCCCAAGATGTCTTGAATGTCTGCAGTAAAGAGGCAAGTTGCCATCCGACGGCGCTCCCTGAACTGTTCTCGTCTAGTACCTACCACCACGCGCATCGCGTACGACGTGTCTCGCACAAACTACCACGACTTGTGCAGAGAGCATTTGCCATCCGAATCCCCTTTATATACATGAACTCGCTCGAAACACGACATGCAAAGGCCCAGGGCTCTCAGTGATAGTCCCACGTTTGGGAAGGCGAGACCTATCCTCATCCCGCCACGACTGCAGCTATGGTCCAATTGATGTCTGTCTATCCTCTTCCTTTAGGAAGCTGAAAAGATACTGAGTTTACCCTTCGTGTGCCCACGGAGCCACGAGCCATAACACGCCCCCGGTGCGCACACCAGCGCTAACTCTGAACCACACCCTCATTAACGCATAAACTGTCCTTCGCCTAGACTACCACATCGTCGTCACTCTCCGCGACCAGAAAATGCCACGAAAACTGCCTACGAAGGTCGTGGTACATCCCGACAATCCCATCGCGCAGGCGCAGCATGCTCTGGAGATGGCACACCTGTACAGCACGCCCGATCCTGGAGCGAAGGGACCTATAGACTGGGAGAAGTACGAGGATAGCCGCGAGGACCCGAGAGGTGTGTGCTCACGTGTATTCGCCGTCCAGTGTATCGTGTGTTGTGCGTTCGTATGTGTACGGTTTTTTTCTCAAGGCAGGTCGTCGTGCGCGCGTCCTGATACGCGTTCTGTAATGAACACCACAGCTGAAGAGCAGCGTTGGCTCTAATCGCTTCCCTTGGATATTTCGAACTACTTGATCGACGTGCCTAATACAGTCGTGACTCTATTTACGATCTTGCCTATCTTCTGACGCGCTTTTCTTAGAAAATTCTCAGCTACTCCTGCTCCTCCTCCGCGATGACCTCCTCCAGAAAGAGATATCTGCGCTAATGGCTAGTAGGGAGTACCCTAACGCCGTCACCAAACTCAAAGAAGGAATTGCCTACGTGGTTGGCGATGATCACGAGGTCCCACTGAACTCTAAAGACGGCGGCGGCGTGCAGTCGGACAAGTACATGCGACTGGGTATTCGGGAACAAATGATTTTGGCTCGCTACTGCAATCTGGTTGGGCAGTGCATGGCCAAGATGGGTCGGGATGAAGAGGTGCGCGCGCATTTCCGACTGTTTAGATGGAAAGCTTAGCATTTCTCAGGCGCTGAACTGGTTCACGGAAGTGGAAATGATATTCAAGAACTCTGTGTTCGCGAAGAAACATCCGGTTTTCGGTGAGTCTATCTGACGCGTCGAGTGAATACACGCTCAGTGATTCCGAATCATCCATGTAGACTGGATAGACGTCAATTACAACCAGGAAGATTATCTTGAGCAGCGTTTCATCGCGTTCAAGGAAGCAGCCGAGATCTTCTGGAAATTAGGCAACACTGCAGCGGTATCACACCGGTTGTACAAGATCGACTGGCTCCTCCGCGTGCTACCACATCAGCTAAGATACATCTACGACAGCCTCGCGCCTCGTTACGGCGACTTGCCGCGGTATCGCGAGACACGCGCGCTGCGGCACCCCGATCCCAAGTTATGTGGTACTCTTGACATAAAGAACCCAGACCTACAGCTTCGCGGGTCATGGCAAAAGATCACGCTCCCGAACAGGACAGTCTTGCAGGCGCGCTTTCACTTCGCGAGTTTCGTATGGAATAGTACGTGTCTCTCCTCCTAATGCCGCTTCTTGAGCTCTGTGTATCGTGATTTTGCACTCACCACGTATCTCGTCAGGGCACTTCTATGTGTGCGGCGGGGAGAAAGACTGGACAGGTCCGTTCTACCGCGACTTCTGGTGCCTCGACCTCGAGAAGCTCGACGAATGGCGGAAACTTCCCGAATGCCCCTACCCAGACGGCGACCCGAAGCTCGGGATCGTCTCCGGCTGGCAGATGCGCGTCCACGGCGGGCGGGCGTACATGTTCGCGGGCAAGAAGGAGGTGCCGTACTTCGATCTGGAGACAGAGCGCTGGGGAAGTATCATGACCGCGTGGAACGAGCGCGCGGCGTACCCGCGTACGATGCGCATGTTCCACGACTACGCGATGGAGATTGTGGACGGGAAGATGTATGTGCTCGGCGGCGCGCACGCAGATTGCACGCTCGGCTGCAACCTGTTCATGGTACTCGATATCGAGCGGCGCACCTGGCGCAAGCTGTCCGGCCTCCCTGGCCCCAACCACATCGCGGACCCGCTTGTGCCTGGGCCGCGGCGGCTGACTGTAAGCTGGGTGGGCAGGGAGAAGGACAAGGTGTTCTTCCTGTTTGGCGAAGCAGAGCGGGTCGGCGCGAAGATGAGTGGGGAGGAACATGGGTCAACGAACCCGTACGCGTACGATGACCTGTGGTCTTGGAATATCAAACGCGAAGCATGGCGGCGGGAGCGGTATTCAGGAAACATACCCTGTCAACGCAGCGAACCAGCCGTCCTATATGTAAGTACCAACGTCATGATTTGTTTTCTTCATGGCCGTACTGCTAACCGGTCCTCGTCGTCTTCAGCACGAGCAGCTTGACAAAGTGATTCTGTTCGGCGGGTCGAACTCGACGCTTCCAACGTTCAACAACGATATGCAGAGCGCTTTCCAGTACACGTATTTCGCGGACACGTTCGTGCTAGACCAGTCACCTCTCGCGTCGCCGCACACGGGGCCGCGGTGGAAGCAGGTTCTTACACGCGGGTTCCCGACGTACCGCTCGCAAGCGGCACTCTTTACCGATCCTGCCACGGGAAGGGTGTTCTTGTTTGGCGGGTACACTGCAGTAAAGTTCATCCCGCCTCGCGCAGACCCGCTCGCGGAGGACTCTCGCGCGTTCGGCGATCTATGGGAGCTGAAGCTCGATCTGCCCGGCGGGCACTTCGAGGGTGTCGATCTGGAGGAGGAAGCACGGACGGCGCGACTAGGACCATGGCAGCGCTGCTACAACTGTGGCTCAGCAGGCCCGTGGAAGAAGTGTGGTGGTGAGTCGCATTTGTTTGTGTGATTGAACTGTGTGCAAAGTCTTATCAGAGTGGTACAGGTACATGTCACGGGCAGGTCTTTTTCTGCGATAATCAGTGCCTGAAAGAAGGATGGAAAGAACATAAAAAGAAACACGGGTGCACAAAGAAGTGAAGTCCTGAAGTACAGCTACACTCCATATATTGTTACATAGACAGGATATAGATACAATAAATATTGGTCATGCTTTGATTGGTGTACAATTATAAGAGAACAAGAACCCGTGGGATCGTCCAGGACTAGCACAATGTAGGGCCTGATCAACGCAACTTTCAAGGCCGCCACACCGGTAAGGGGCGAGGGGTGTACTTCATCTTCACATTTCGCAGGGTCAGTGCCGGCATGCGAGGCCGACGTAGCTCCCGTATGTGTTCTCGCACCATGGGTGCAGTCACCGTGCTGACTTTCAGGCCCCTACCCTGTGCCGTCTCCCCTCGCAATACGCAATTAGATATTGATAGATCAGAAAACCCCCCGTCCGTGCTGTCCACAATGGTTTGTACCAGCGACAGCAGTGTCCTACTCGAAAAGGTCATATTATCGAGGCTGAGATGGGTGATGTGCATGCACGGCCAACCTATCAGCCGGATCTCGTCGACCCATTCCTCGAATGTGCTGCGTAGGATGTTACTGAGCGTCAGCTCATTGCTGTTCCTCGCCCCTCGCAAGAGTGTAGTAAGAAGGCTCTTATCGACGTGGGTGGGGGTGAAATTACTAGCGAAAGACACAACTCGCAGGTCCGTCGAAAAACCGCCCAGCATGGACATCAATGATTGAACATCATTATAAAATGTGTCCGCGTCCCAAATGCCGCGCTGCGAGAGAACAATGCTGGGTTTTGCTGGGTCGGAAGGGTCGTCGCTGCCTACTATCTGTGCCTGCTGCATGTTGATATGGAGTGATCGTAATGAGCGCAAGACAGGAAGACAATCGGCATTGCGGGGCAAAAGTTGAACGTCTGCCTCCGCAGACTGTGTCGCGTGCAATGAAAGTAATTCCATATTCTCTGGAGTCGAGACGTTCGACAACATCCGGCAGATGTCTGAACGGGGGAGTTGTATGGATAGAGATTTGAGATAACGCATGGGAATGAGCTCTGAAGGCTTGGCATCTGAGTCAGGTCTCCAGGGGGTATTCCAACGGAGAGGACGAGGATGAACTATATTCAAGAGCTCTAAAGATGGAGAGTCTCTGAAGATTGACAGGAAGTCTTGATCGGCGACGCAGGGTATACCAGACGTGTGAATGCGGAGGGTAGTCAATCCAGTATAACGCCCCGGCAACCAGGGCATCCGCAGGCCAAGCAATGCGAGATGCCGCAGACCAGGGGGACTACTCTCGAAAAGATTAGGAAGGATAAGCGTCTCTTGAAAGGATACCATCGAGAAATCCCAGCTAGTGAGGGAACAGCTTATGAGTGAAGGGGCATGAAGGGTAGGCAGAGTGGTCAATGCAGTAGCGGATGCGGTGATGTCTAAGCTCCTTAACTCGGGCAACTTGTCGATCCATTCTTGTGAGGATGGAGACGGGGGGCTACTTGTGATTTGCCTCCAAACTATCTGCAACGGGCGATGCTGGCATCTCTCTAGGAAGAGAGATACAATCCTGAGAGGCATCTTCGAGTAATCGATCATCGCCCACGCACGAAAGTCCATTGAGCTGACGGTGCGCCAGTAGAAGCACGTATGATAGACGGCCAGAAGCGACTTCCAGTCCGAGGTCCCGGAAACTCCACCAGAGTCATTCCAGGAGACGAGCTCAAAGATGGAGAACAACAAGTCCTCTGGTAGAGGAAGCTTTGACATATTGTGTATTCGTTGTCGTCGAAGCTTCAATCGCTGTGCCATGTCGTGAATCATTGTAGTCACTTCTGTCTCTGCTAAGCTGAGCTGTTGGATGTCGAGATCAATGGCCTCAAGCGCTGCCGAGTTCGTATGCCTCAGCACGATCGATCTATGCAATGGGATAGTCAGTAAACTAGCCGCACGAGATACCGTTCAGGCACACCGATATCGTTCGTCTAGCGCGTCCAAGGCCTTCGCAAACTCCTCACGGAGATGCTCCATTGGAATATCAAGCCTTGCCATATGGCGACAAAGCATATGACCCTTGCTATTAAGAGCGCATTCAATTGGAACTAGCGTTGGACACGGCAAATGTGAAGCCTGTCATGAAGGAAAGACCTTGATGACAATGACTGTCGGGGCCATCTGCACTGCCGCTCTGAATCCACTTGGATCTATATGGTGGGAGGCATGATGGCAAAAACCCGGTGAGAACGGGGAAACAGCCGCATGATGCATTGTATCTGTTCGGAGCTGTATTAGACGACAATGAACTTTGAGACGCTCAACAGCACTCAACTTTGACGACATAGAGCTGGCCCGCAATGAGCAAGGTCTCCGACAGGTCAGGCTGCTCTTCAGCGGATATTGGGATTTGAATCGGCGCGTCGGGAACACGTGGGTTGCAACATTGATGATCGTCGGCAGGGCGCGCATTGCACCGCTATGTGACTAGCTGTACTCTCAAGTACCTCAACCCAAGCATGGACCCCTCTGATAGACCTGTTGATAATTACAGTCAAGATAGCGGCAGCGATTGGTCCAAGAGCACCTACGGATGGTCGGACCTCTCAAAGGCCCTCACAGAATTTGATGACTGTAAAATTAAGGACTGCAAGGAAGACATTGATACCCTCCTGGTGTTTGTGAGCGGCAAACCGCCTTCAATGTTGTATCTGACGCTAAGGAGACTTTCATTCAGGCCGGCCTTTTTTCTGCAGTTCTAACCGCTTTTATCATCGAGTCATACACAAGCTTGCAGCCAAATCCGGCGGACACGGGCAGTGCTGTGCTGCTACTAGAGCGAATAGCATCTCGCTTGGATAGTGTATTTGCAGGTCCCCTGGTCCCGTCAAACACGACACAGGACTCGTTCGATGCGACCATCTCATTCGTTCCCCCTCCCTCAGCTGTCCGTATAAACGCACTATGGTTCTCGAGCTTGGTCTGTAGCCTCGTGACAGCGTCACTTGGAATGCTCGTTAAACAATGGCTGCGCGAGTACTCAGCGGGAGAGTATCTCTCTCCACAATCTCGGGCACGTATCCGGCACCTCCGCTACTCCGGACTCTTGCAATGGAAGGTGTTCGAAATATCCGCGATGCTTCCACTCCTCCTGCAAACTGCCTTGGGTCTGTTTCTACTCGGCCTGACCCTGTTCACTCTCGACATCAACAGCCTAATTGGTACCATTGTTGCAGCCTTGGTGATATTATGGCTTACATTAACCTCCGCATCAACAATTGCGCCTATATTCTCTTCACAATGTCCGTATCAGACAACATTCTTGAAGGCTATCATGAACCACCTACGCGCTTGTAAATTGCATTGTGGAAGAGGCCGAAAAATCACCTCTATGCCCTTCACAGCTTCGGTGGATGAAGCTCCCGATGACTCCGTTGATGTTGACGTAGTCGTCTCGGCTGACGTCGTTCTGGGAGATGACGAGGTTCTGGGTACCACATTACGAGGGTAGGTCTACCCGCGGATGCCTCTGATAATCATGCTCAAAACCTGTCAGCTGCTTCAAACAGTTTACTGGCGTTCAAGTACTCCAGGGTGTACGCCGCATCATTGCCCATCGCCTACAAATACCCATAGCTTCATCTCTGAGACCGTCTTCACTACTTGGATTAACTAGGCGAGCGACTCGAGCTTTGGCAGACATTCTTGTAGACGCACTCGATCGAGAGGTCGATTTCCAGTATAGCAAGGCAGGGGTGGTACAAGCTTGGTATCCATGGATGGGAGAAGTCTTATCTTGTGTACTCGCTACACCAGGATACTCTGCATCCTCCCTAACCACGACTTTGGATAGGCTGTTAGCTCAAGGGGACCGCATAACAGATGAAGCACTGGTTTACCTCCGTGACGCAAACGACACATTTCTATCCAGTACGCTCCGCACTTGTATGGGCCGCTTGGGCAACCAGCAGATGGTTCACTCTGTGCGCAGAGCGGTTGTGCAACCGCATCATTCTAAGCATTGCACGCTGTCATCGATGGCAGGTAGAACATCCTGGGCGAAACTAGGCTGGAAAACTCGATGCGCATTGTCCCACATCTTGCTAGATGCACTGGACCGAGAAGTACACACACAAGTGCAGCAAGAAGGAAATGTCGTCCGATGGGGCTTATGGATGAACGAGGCCCTCGTCGCACTCTGCGCCCTAAACCACTCCACGTCCGGCTTCACCGACCTGATCTCTCGACTACTGACCCAGAATCCGGCGACCGCGTGCGAAGTGCTCACCGCATTCGCGTACAACCGGAATCATGACGCATATCTCGTATACTGTGGAATACGACCATGTCTGACGAGTAGTACAGGTGATAGATTGGTTGTATCTCATATATGCCGTGCGTCGCTGACTGTGCTACTTCATAGCGATAAATTCTGTCATAGCCAATTTGCGGTGCTTCATCAAGGAGCAGGGCGTTACCTGGGCGACTCGAAATGGCGAGGCTAAAGTCAATCTTGCTCTGGATCCAATGCTCCTATGCCAGGTTCTGATTTATATCGGATGCCGGTGTTCGATTTCCTTCGCAGCCTCTAAGGATCTTCATGCGTCGCTTCGAGACATATACTCGCTCATGGCCGACCATCTTGAAGCACTGCGAAATGAGGACACCTTGATTATCAACGCTGCCGAGGTTGCAACCACCTGCCTGAGCATTATTGAGGAATATGGGCTAGCCTCGGCAGATCATGCCGCCATTGTGGGCGTGCAGTTAGTCAGTACGCTGAAGAGAATCAGGGATGAATCCTTACGTTGTCATCCTCAGATTGCCTTCGAGTCAGGCAATCGCGAGGCACCTGTCTATGCAGGTACCAGTCTTCGGCACTTGACGCTGAGGATTTTACGTGCTTGACACGGCGTTGCGACAACGTCGAACCGGCCCATGTTAGGCCAAATTCTTTGGAGGTATACATCCTAAATATGAGATTATCAACCGACGACATGATACAACTGTTTTCCAATCCCGTACTGAAAGTCTTACAACGAATCCGCAAAATGAATAATGTAGTATGTAATGCAATATGTTACAACCTGGGACGTGCAATAAGGATACCGAGAGGACGAATACATACAAGTGCTACAGAGGCTACGACGCGACTTTCAATAAGTATAACTGACGACGACAACAAAAATACAAGGATGTAAAGTTCAATCTGAAGGCATCAACGAAAGCAATTGTTGCAACGTCCGCACGTCGAATCCTGTACCAGCTCTCCGCGCACCCACGTCTCCTCCATCTCTCTTGTTCAGGTTGATGATATTTTTGAGAGTGAGCTGTGCGAGCGCGTTCTCGATCCGAGACGACAGCGAGTCCAAAAGAAGCATCAACTCGGAATCCGATGCCTTGTCAATAGTGGGTAGCAGGACGTCAGGATTCCCGTACAGGTATACCGGACTGGGGTCCAGTCGTGGTTCGTCGGCGGTCTTCGTTGTACTTCCTTTCCGCTGCGGCAAGGGTCGGAAGACCCGGGAGGTCGTGAGAGTCTCGAGACGTATGCACAACATCGCCAGTTCTCGCATCTGCTCCACGCTGAACTGCACCCTCGAGCCAGACGCATCCGAATTCGACTGGTTGGTCTCCATTTCGTGCCTACCCACCAGCTCTCGGGGGTAAACCAGAGAGAGATTCTCTGGCATTTCTAGACCTTTTAGTTTGACCTCTCCGACAGGGATGATCTCGATGCCTAGCCGACGGATGGCTTCGATAGCGTGGGTGGATTGTTCATGTGAATGTTCCGTCGCGGGTTCTGAGCCGAGGATCGACGCATTTATCTCCCTGATGATATCCATGCTGCACATGATCTGACCCCCTGCAGCGCTGCCACTGATACGTGATGTACGATTGACAACTGGTCCCAGGTAATCCATGCGATGGGTCGTAGGATCTGGATCCGACATGGGGGTACCGCAGTGGACACCCATACGGACAGACAAACCACGTGCGATGACCTTTCCTTGCGCATCAAGTATCTCCTTCCCGTCTTCACATTCCAGAATCTCCAATGGCCAGGCCACATTCAACAATTGGATCTGCACAGTAAGACACCACCAGAGGGCTGCCATGGCATTAGGAAACGAGCACATGAACGCGTCTCCTTCGGTTTTGACCTCGTACCCCCCGCAAAACCTGAGCTGGCGGCGCAACAGGTTGTTGTGGAGGGAGATGGCCGTGGACATTCCGCTATTACACTCCCACAGATGTGTCGAGTTGCGGATGTCGGTAAAGACGAGAGCAACATGGCCTTGTGGGGCGGGAACTTCTTCGTCTAGTCGCAAAACAACCCGGTCGTTGATACCATCTTTGAGTTTACGTCGGGGGGCGATATAGGTGTCTATATCTACAGCGGATTCAATTGTTTGCTGACGCGGGCGAGTACGATCTTGGTCGAGTAAACCCACAACAGAGATCACCATGATCATGGTAGTCCCTTCCGCGCCGTAGCTGATGGCAAAGTCGCGCAGCTTTTGTGCCGCAATCATGGGATCGGCGCGTTCTGTACGAGCGATGTCGACTGCCGTCTGGTACGAAACGAAGTCCCATAGGCCGCGATTGCCGATGATCACGAACTCATCCAGTTCTGTGATCGGCACAGCCATGATGTCGGGTCTAGCGTTCACGACAGGGAACAGGAAGTAGAAGCCAAATGACCTCGAAACATCGATTTCGTCGTTCACGTAGCCTTTGGGAGAGACCCAACCTTCCGCCTGACGAATTCTGTGAGTTTCAGCTTTGTCGAAAGGGTCATGCTTTCTGGACAATAGCTCTGCGTTGCCTTGCCGAGAAATAACGGCAAGCGCATTCCCGGCGTTGGCGACATAGAGTGTCCTGTCCTTGAAGTAAAGCACTACACCAGATGCACCACTCCTGAAGGACGAGGTATCCGCGGCATCATCAGGGTGTGTGGACAGGCTGACCGTCGACGGTCTGCGCATTTGATTGCCGCCGTATAGGAAATCATGACAAAACTTGTTGAGCCGAAGGAATGCTCGCCGTATCGAGTGTTGCACCTCCATTGTCTCGTTTTCGTTCACCCTAGCCAGCTCGTCCACGAAAACAGACAGAAAGTGATCGTGTAGATATCTGGATAGGCGATTGTTGCTCCCGATATGTGATGCGCGGCCGAACATGGCAAATATAGCTTCGTTCTCCCTACCACGGAAAGCCGGCTGGACGAGATCGAACATGCTCAGATTTCCGCCAAGAGTATCAGCGATACCATACGCCATCTTGTTAACTTCGGAAAGCGAGGTGCGCACTCGACGATCCTCGTTGTCATCGGGAATGTTGGGGACGAATGTCGTGGTGACGTCCATGAGGCCGAGGATTTTCAACTGATGAAGACGTGAAAAGTCCGCGAGGTTCTTTTCTATACCCTCCTTGCCCTTCAACTGTGCCGCTTTGTGATCGAGCTTGATCTCCAGGCGCTTGTTTCCCGATAAGTTGAGATACCTTAGATTCAAGTTGAAGTTCCTGTAGCAAACATAGATTAATCTTGAATCATAGCAAAAGCATGGTTTTACGGACCAATTCCAGTCGAATTCCCAATTGGCGGTATTGTACTTCAACAAGTTGCTACCAACATCAAGGATCTGCAAAGTGTGGATCTTGCCAAGCTCCTGAGGCAGACTCTGCAACCTATTGCCGTTCAGGAAAAGTGACTTGAGGTTCGTAAGGGCAGGGAGGTCCTCCGTTGGTAGGGCTGTCAGATTATTTCCGCTGAGGTATAACTCCTCAAGGTGTGTCAGATGCCTGAGGAACGATGGAGGGATGACTTGGATATCGTTGAACGATAGGTTGAGAACTTTCAGCTCTCGTAGTAGGGTCAATGGGTGGAGAGAATCTTCCGTCAACCTATTCTCTCCGAGGTACAGTTTCTCCAGAGAGAACGCCAAGGGAGGGAGTGTACGACTGGATATTGATCCCGCAGCCGACGTCTTCCGTTCCATGCTATAGCTACCACCCAGACGCGTTGAAGAAGGCGACATCGCAAGACTACCTGCAGGCGACGATGTGCCGTCTACAGTACCTGGTTCATGGACGGCGCCGAGGAGGTTGGAGGTCATGTTGATGATGCATAATGAGGAACATTCCCATATCGTTGTCGGCAACTCCGCTATACTGTTGTTGTGGACCTCCAGTCGCTCCAGTTTCTGCAAATTGCCGATAGAAGCCGGCAGGGCATACAACTGGTTGTTCGAACATGACAGATGACGAAGTTGAACCAGATCGCCGACGGATTCCGGAAGCGCGCGGATCGAGTTGTGGTCAATCTTCAGGGTATGGAGAGTGATAAGGTGCGAGAGTGCCAGATCGTCAAGGGAAGAGAGTTTGGCATGCGATATATCCAGCGTTTGCAGAGCGAAAGGCTGGCCCACTGGGCCAGGAAGAAGTGTCAATTGCGTGATGTCGTTCTGTGACGCATCAAGGGAGTGGAGGGATGGACCGAAAGACAGCTCCAGACCATGGAGTGCATTATGGTCTGCCATGATGTTCTCAATTCTGGGCAATAGGCATGCGGCAGATACGTCCAGGATGTTGTTCCGCCGGCAGTCCAGCAACCGCAAACTCAAGAGAGAGCTAAAACGGTGTGGTAGCTTTGACACTTCGTTACCGACCATGACCAGCTTTTCCAAAGCTTCCAGATTGCCAATCTCCTCGGGCAAATCCACGATAGTGTTGAAAGAGATATCTAGATCGAGAAGACTAGAAATCTTGCATACGACGTCAGGAAGCTGGCGGAACTTGTTATTCGAGATATTAAGTTCCCGGAGGGAGCGAAGCCGTGGGAAGTACCATGGAAGCGCCTCCATTCCGTTGTTCTGCAGTTTCAGGTGCCGCAGGCCAGGGATACAATCCAACCCTGCATCCTCGAGATCGGTGATCCGGTTGCTCGACAAATCGAGGCGGTGCAATGTCGTACAGTGCCGTATACTTTGTGGGACCTTCTTCATCGCCATCATCGAAAGTTTCAGTTCGCGAAGAGTGACGCAAGCCTGGATGAAGTCGAGGGGAATTTCGAGCATAGGATTCCGGGACAAGTTTAGGATGAGTATGGCGTCCGCGTGAGGATACAACGCAACAGGAACAGTCTTCAATCCACGCCCACCGAGGTCCGTAAACTCGAAATTTTCGATCCGAAGATCCTCATCATTACGCTAATATGTCCCGAATGAGTTGAATTGTGATTTTGTGATTGATGAAGAGGAACAAACGCACCGTACGCCCTAGGACATTGCTCTTGTAGACGAATTTCATCAAATACTGGATATCTTCCATTCCCAAAAGGGGTAAATCGTCGGCGTCCTCGTATCCTGCTTCCATTAATCGTCTTCGCACGATGTTTGCAGGCTTCTCCGTCATAGCCAATATTCGCTCTATGGAGATGTGGATTATTTAATTGTACTCGGATTCCATATATCAACACCGCTTACCTCGACCTCGTTCCTTCAAATACAATCTATGCTTCTCCCTCTCTGGGTCGTGCAACAGCTTACCGTTGAGATAGGGTATCAAGTTGCCCACTGTGTAATTCAGCGCAATGGACGCTACATGGTACGTGTTGTTTGCGCGGTATATTCGAAACTTATACTGTGGCTTCCGATTGGGAGCCTTCTTCTTGTTCTTCCCAGCGCCAGATATTGGAGGCCCTTTAGCTGACGGGTTTGGGCTAACCAGGGTCTCCTCTCCCTCCGAGCTCATGTATTCCGCAGAAGGCTCGATCTCCTCCTCACCCTGGACGACGGCCCAACTCTCCGGGGCTGTCCACGAGGGATCATCCTCCCTCCCAACCATCGTAGGCGTACTCTGTGAGAACGGGGGTTGCTGCTTTGGACCGATCCTTCGACCGTCAAAGAAACTGGACAGTCCAGCCTTGCGCTTCTGTGGCAACGAAGGTGCGGAGAATGGGTCAGGGTTGATGAATACTGCGGAGGAGCCGCTTGGGGGAGAAGATGAAGACGAGCCCTGCAAGAACTGAAAGTGATGTGAAGACGAGACGTCAGAGCTTGGCCCGCTTGAATGCGCCGATTCGAACGCGCTGCTCGGGGAACTCGGATCGCCGTTGCGGATGTCATGGACAGTCAAGTCGATGATGCCCTCCATGTTGTCGATGTTCGTATCCAGGGGGAACTCGAGGTCCTTGGAAGGTACAGGGGGCGGTATTTCCTTTTCTTTCCCTTTCCCACGACGTTTGCCATTACTCGCGGTAGATGGAGGAGGCGGCGAGGCGGGAGGGGGAGGGGGAGGATTGTACGGAATCACAGTCGGAGATGGCAAGGGAGGGACAGGCTCTTGTGTTGCGAAAGTAAGACGATCGGGACGTAGCTTGCTGCGTGAGCGGACCTTCTTGAGAGCACCGAAGACGGCGGCCGCAGATTTCTTCCATGTCCCATCGCTTGACATACGAGACTCTGCGAGTGTGGTGCTGCCGCTTGCGATGCTGAGTGTGTCCGCGCCATGGATTGAACGAAGGGAGTTGCTACTTCTGAAAGAAGGCAAAGAGGATTTGAATGTTTGCTGCTTCGGCGGCGGCGTAGGCTGGGGATAGGATATCATCAGTCAGATAGACAGAACGGGAAAAGATGAAGACCAAGGAGTAAAAATCGCAAGTAGAGAGAGACCTTTCTGCTGCTGGAGGCGTCCTACATCCTCAACCCACCGCACAACTTATTGCTTCCGCGAAGCATGGAAGCACTCATCTCCGTCGCACGGTGTGAACACTGTGCGGGGAGATGGCGAAGAGCACCCCAGACAAAAGGCCTGGTCGTAGCAAGCCGCATCGCGTAGACCCCTGCAGCAGCAGACCCTCTCCCGCCCTCAGCATCCTCCCTCATCCGCGCTAAAGCACCTCCACGAGCGCAACTGGTACCCCGGTCGGTACGCGCACTGCGTCTCCCCCACACAAGGCTGCATCGGCGCAAAACAAGCAGCCCACAGGAACCTAGGATGCATGCAGAGGTTTGAGACGCACAGGATCAGGTTCAATGTCGAAAGACGAGCCAGGAACGAGCCATGGTGCGATCTTGTCCTGTTCCTCGGCCGGTACTGTGGTCGGCTGCGAGATTTGGGCGGGTAGGAAGTCATCAGACAGATCAAGAGTAATAGAAGATGATATGGACGACGATAGGCTAGTCGCCGCCATATTGCTCGCCGTTCACAACGACGGCTGCAAGAGAGTATATTGCAAGGCGGTGAGTATGGCAGCCTGCTCAATATCCGGATAACCACGTGCAGGGCCGATCAATGTATCCTAATTTGACCCCATCCGGCCACTCTGTCCGGAGGCTTCGGGTTGTGCCACAGAGATGTACTCTCCGCTTGAACCAGTGAGGGGCGCCGCTTCTCTCCGCCACATATTTCTCACTCAGCTGTGGCGCTTGTGGCGCACGGGCCACGCGCGTCTCTGCTACCTTTGCACTGTGCAGCAACCTTGTCGCGAGCTTGCAACTCGAATTACATCTCGGACATAGCAAAAACGATAATCTGCAGTAGACTGGACGTGTCACCCTTTTATTCGCGTCGCGGCCACACGTTCAGCAGTCGTGTCTGGCGAGAACTTTGCAGGGAGACTATGACTCGGCGAAGAGTCTGTCGTTGTACTCGCATACATTGTATCAATATCGTGCGCGGTGCTGTGTCGAGTTTCGGATGAGAGGTACGTCTCTTGATTTTCCCGGACATTGTAATCATCAATTGCGCTTTTCGCGAGCAAATGAAGGCGCAGACACGCTTGAAGTGATGTGTGCCCTCCCTATTCTCCAACTTCAGGTATCTTGACTCACTGTATCGACTTTTTCAAGGTCTGACTGGCAAGGACATTGCCCCTGTGCAACTGCTTTCGAATGTCGCGACAGTCGCAACTACGCCACACTAAGTATGAATTCAGTGTCACTGCTCTGTTTTCTATCGTTCTCTGACTCACGTTATTGCAGTGTGGCATGATAGACATCCCCGGAATTCCACATGTGACTCCGTTGCGTGGTACACCGTATTACACCTCCACACTTGAACGCTACATCGTCACCGCCCTAGAGCATTGTATCTCGATTATGCTGAGGCGTCCCGACGTCTGTCTCCTGCGCGGAATATGGAGATGTCAAGTACGCCATGTATTAATGTGCAGTGCAAGCATCGGATTATACCCAAGCGCGACAGTAAGTGATGGAAATGAATTCTCGGGCTCAGCTCAGTGGTTTGAACAAACGCAACTGATAATTGGCATTTTTACAGTGGAATCGTGCTTCAAACACTTGTAGATACATTGCCATGGGATGTGTTCCCTCTCTTGACAGTCTCGCAAACATGCTCGACGTAGCGATCATGTCCTCGATGAACGGTGGCAAACATGGTAACAGGACACATGTGAAAGAAGGTCCGAAGCGCAGCATATCATGCGTTCCGCGTTCGCCGCATGCGAAACTCTACAAATCTGCTGGGGAGATCTTCCTCCCGAAGCACTTTCACTGACAGGGCAGTTGCGAGGAGCAAATCCGGAATCACGGGAGACCATGTGAGTGTTAAGCTAGCTGGATCTGACAGGGGGCGATGTTCACGCAGTTTGAGGAAGGTATCTGCTATTCCGCGTGAAAGACTCATAAATCATTGTTGTGAACAGCTAAAGCACCCGCGGCTGCCAAGTCTGATGCTATGCAACAATGCTTCGCGAGGCCTTTGTCGCCCGTCCGCAGGGGATGGCTACAATGCGGCAAGCCGTGTAACCAACATTGAATTTCACTCTAGCCATGCTCACCGGAGTGTGGCTTCAATCCGCCTAGTTTTGGGTCTCCATGCCGCACAGGTCGCGCTTGACGGCGCGACTCATCGGCATGATGGCGCAGCCATAATGACGGATGCCAGATAAACCGACTCGCCTGTACGCCGAAGCAGATTCCGCTCTGAACGGCTGCTCACCCTTTAATGGAGTTCATTCGAGCTGTGGGAACTCGGAGTCGGTGGTGAGGCCTCCGACGAGAGTCTGTTTGTGGCTGTGCTCACGTGTCAGGGACGGGAGAGAGTTGACAATGATGTTGGATTGGAATTGATGCCACTGATCGCGTACAAATTTGAGGAGCGTCCCCAGGATAGGACATTAAGCGCCGAAAGCGCGTGGTCCCCGTCAAGATAGCGGACAGCCCTCTTATCGTCGCTTGGAATACTTTACCCCGCAATCAGTTCAGGAACATATGCGAGAAGACGGGTGGCGAGAGGAATTTTATGCGAGTACATGGCAGTTTTGTGGCAGCTTTGTGCAGTGAGTCGAATGCATTGAAGTGTTACTGCTTTGACGCGGTTCTTCGTATGCAGGTGGCGTCTTCGCGATTTCCATCAGGAAGATAGCTCAAAGATGGCCAGAATAGTCCACATCTCCCCTAGTACATATCAATAATTTGCGGTCCTTGCGCGCTATCAAGAAGCCCCACGATGGCTGCGACAGCTGGGCGCAGATAAGGGTATATAAGACTCTCGACCCGGGAGAACCGCTCGTTACCTCCCACAACCCCGTATTTTTCGTCTTCCACCTCAGTCGCCATGTCTGAAGAAAAGGTCGACTTCAATGACAAGGCTGGCCAAGGGGTCGTCTCCTCCGAGGTGGACTCGGAGGTTGGTGCTCCCGTCTTCGGCGACAACACCCTGCACCGAACGATGAAAAACCGTCACATTGCCATGATCAGGTAATTAACAATTTCTGTTGTTGTCGATAGTATCTCAACCGAGCTTTGCAGTATCGGCGGTGTCATCGGTACAGGTCTTTTCTTGGGTACAGCCAGCTCTCTGCAAAGCGGAGGACCTGTAGGTCTGCTCCTTGGTTACGCGCTTGTTGGTACTATCTGTTTCGCCACGTGAGTGCCCGGTCCTTTGTTTTGGTGAACTGCGTCCTGAGCTCATCCCTATCAGTATGATCTCTCTCGGTGAAATGATCGCATATCTTCCACTTCCGGGTGGTCATATCACTATGGCGGAACGGTTCTGCAATCCCGCGATGGCCTTTACTATGGGTTGGAACTACTGTAAGTTGCCGTCATTGTGTCCTCACATATTCTAACACTTTGTGCAAGGGTACAACTGGACGCTTACTCTCCCCGCAGAATTGTCTGCCGCCTCCGTTCTCATCAGTTTCTGGTTAGCACAATCACACATAGGTGTCCGTTCACCGCTAACAGGATGACTTTTCCAGGCCTAACTCGGTTAATGATGCTGTTTGGATCACTGTATTCCTGATCGTGGTCATATTCATCAACTGTTTCGGTGCCCGTACGTCAGCTTCTTTGTTTCACTAAGTAATGTTCGTTCGATCAGAGATACAGGTGCATACGGCGAGGGAGAGTTTGTCTTCGCATCCATCAAAGTTCTCACTATTACTGGCCTCATCATCCTCGGCATCGTGCTCGACCTCGGTGGTGGCCCCAACCACGACCGTATCGGTTTCCGATACTGGAAGCACCCCGGTCCCTTCGCACAATTTGATAACATCGGTGGCAGCAAGGGGCGCTTCCTCGCGTGGTGGAATGTCATGACACAGGCTGCCTACTCCTTCCTTGGCACTGAGATTGTTGCTGTCGCTGCCGGTGAGGCGAAGAACCCGCGTCGCAATATCCCGAAGGCGATCAAACGCGTCTACGTCCGTATTTGTCTGTTCTACATTGGAGGTGTCACGATTATCGGTCTGCTTGTGCCGTTCAACGACCCAGATCTGAACCTCGAGGCGTCCAACGGCGCAAAATCTCCCTTCGTCATCGCCATCCGTCATGCCGGCATCAAGGGTCTCCCGGGGTTGGTCAATGCCTGCCTGCTCACTTCAGCGTGGTCTGCCGCATCAAGCGATCTTTACAGCAGTTCTCGTGCCCTTTGTGAGTAATCACTGTGTTTGTTCTGTGTCCCTAGCTGACAATTATTGCGATCAGACGGTCTTGCGCTGAACGGCAACGCCCCGCACATCTTCACAAAGATCAACCGCTGGGGTCTGCCATATGTGTCCTTGATCGCGAACGGGTTGTTTGGTTGCCTTGCATACATGGCTGTAAGCAACGGTGCTGGCAAGGTCTTCAACTGGTAAGTCCGTGTCGTATGACATAGCGGTCGCAGGCTCACTCCTACATCCAGGTTCGTCAACATGACGTCCGTCGCTGGCCTCATGAGTTGGTTCGCCATCTGTGTGACGTACATCCGCTTCCACAAGGGAATGAAGGCTCAGGGCTTCGATCGCAAGAAGCTTCCATACTACACTAACCTCCAGCCATATGCTGCGTGGTACGCAGCCATCGCTTGTATCGTCATCAACTTCGTACGTAGACCATCTCTTAGCTTCTCCTCGAGCAAGTCTGAACTGAACCTGAATCGCGCTACAGTTCAGCGGTTGGTCCGTATTCCTTAGGGGCGAGTGGGTCGCCGCCACCTTCGTCACAAACTACTTCCCTTTGATGTTCTTCCCCTTCCTCTACATCGGTTCGTACCTCTGGACGCGGACGCCGTTCATTAAGCCCGAAGACATGGACTTTAAGTCCGGATTGGCGGAAGTTGAGGCGGCTTCGTATGATGAGCCTCCACCACGCAATTGGGTCGAGCGTATCTGGATGTGGCTGGTGCGTACATCTTTTCGTCTTCGTGTCCCTAATCTGATCATAATTCTTTGTGAATGTAGATGTGAGTCGAATGTAATCGATTCACACATATAGGATATCTTCGCGCGTATTCTTTAGTCGCTATATTGTACTCTAGACCAGCATCTGTAACTCTCTTTGTACGGCTTAATATACGGTGCATCGCATTTTCGGACAGTCGTCATGTTCACCAGCAGCACCTGTCTCTTGATAGCAAACGGACGAGAAAATTCCATCCTTGTATGTACTGTCAGAATTATTATTCTTGATACATGCTCCAAGTGCCTGAAGTGCCGATCGTGAAGAAGCATGGCCAGGGTCGTCAGGCTGGCTCGCGGCGATCCTAACGCCTGCAAAAGACTGAGAAGCAACCTAGACGAGCAAGGCACCGTCTTGACGACTCTTCGAAGCTTCTACAGAGCCTGTTCGCCGGCTCGCTCACGTCACCAGACGCAGGCCTGACGCCGCGCATGAAATTCACTTGCACAACCGGCAACTATGGCTACATGATGTTCGTGCCTGTTCATGCTCGTGTGACACTGCGCATAGACCGGCCGTTCGATACTGACTTGCTATTGACAGCAGAATTGAAGCTGCTTGTGCCCTTCGGGTGGGTGAGGTCGAGGTCGGGCGTCGTAATCGCTATCGTTCAAACCCGAAGTCGTCCATTGGATCATCGCGCGCTCCGAAGCCGCGCTCCCATGTGAAGCAGCTTGAAAATGGAGCATCCAGTGCGCTGAGCAAACGTCTCTTTGTCGCTCGAACCCGCCAACGGAGTCAAAATACTTGGGTACCAGAAGGAATGGACTCACCACAGGCTAATCGATGATCACAGCTGGCAGCTGTCCGTGCACCGCATGCAATCAACGAGTACTGCGGCTTGGCAGCTGGATAGAGCGTGGCGTGTGATCTTTGGCCTTGCATTCTACCCCTCGTCCTATCGGGGGAGCGTCAATAGCACTGATATGCCAATAAGGGGCTCGTCAGCGGAGAGCTGCTCTCCGGAAGGTCAAATGACCAAGGATATTTGGCTGACGGTGAGCCTGAGGCTTCTGCCTCGGCCAAATATACGTCCTCGTCCACAAGGTCGGCCTCAGAAAACCACTGCGCAATAAAATCTGCCTGAGACTAGCGCTTCAGAATGCTGCTCGGAATTGAAGGCGGATCAGGTTAAAGACAACATCGGGCTCACCACGACACGGCCCCGGGCAGAGGAAAAAGCACGGGCAATATCGGCCAGGCACCTCTTGAGATACCAGTGTTCTGGCCGACGTCCTATCACGAAGCTCCGCTGGTGGCTGGTAACTCTGATAAGACATTGAACCAAGCGCTGAGCGTGGAGGGGCTCGAGGATGATAGCGATGGTGTGTGAACACAAGCGGACATGACAGCAACGTATTGCTGAGGTGGCGAGCGTACAAATGGCCGGCTCGGGACACAACGTTAACAATGGGTGTCAATAGAATACAACGCAGAGACATCAGAGTTTTATGATAGACTCTTGGACCCTGGTATGCGTGCGCTTTGAACGGTCAAATCCTGATATAGTGTTCAGAAACAACAGCGAACGCTCGGCGAGAGGCGGTACTTACAGATAGACACTTTATGTCTGTACTGTCGCTCCGACGTGTTCCCAATGCTAGTCGTTTCGTTGTCGCAACCATCTCACTGCAGAGGTTTGGAAACTCGACTAAGCGCCCGATTTACAGCCACTTGTACAACGCGCGCCTAAAACCCTGGGCGCAAAACGCGGCCACACGTTTTCGTCTGCAACAATCATCTTCAATGCAATACTTCTACTTCTCGTTCCGCGTCCACGCTGTCCACGACATGTGAACAGTATGCATTCGCTTCTATTTTCTCACCTTGAGCAGTTTCATAGAGCAGAATCTGCCGAACAACATGTGCGTAGTGCCAGCTGCCATGTCACCGACGTAGGCTATGTATCATTGTACATGTCCGGTTCGTGCGATGTTCTTTTAGCTTTGTCTTTGATGTAGCCATGACAAACATCTCATGGAAATCGGTGAAAGGTATGTCTGTCTTCTTGCATTCCGGTCAATGTCCTTAACCAGATGTATCACAGTAACGTCCCTCGGTTATAAACGACCCTGTGGGGGTGATGCGAATCAATAAACCTTCCAGGTACCACTCTTATGTCCGCTAGTAGTAGCGCCAGTAGAGACAAGGATTGTTCCAGGTCAGCTCTCCGTCTTCCTTCTTACCTATGGGCTTCTAGTAAAGCGATCTACTTACATCATAGGCGTTGCTAGAATTCTAGTCTCATCTTCACCATCGTCGTCTACCGTATAGCGTTCGACTTGGTTGAACGAGCCGTGACGTCTCGGGATTCATTTTCACTCGCTGATAGGACGCATCAGTGGTGGGACGTTTTCTTATCGCAGACGTACCGCTTTTTCTCAGCACTGGAGGTGGGGCATCCGATATACCAGGAGCTGTTTTATAGCAAGTGTCTGCTGCGAGCCTCTTGCCAATGCCTGTTTGCGATGCAAACGCTCTCATTTGACTCGCGCATGGCCTTCAGTGCTTCGCAGATGTCTGTAACTGATCAGGAAGATGTCATATACCCAGCGCTCATATGGCTACCAGGCACCATGCAAAGAATCGCTTAAAAAGGCTTGGTTTCCCGGAAGAAACATGGCTGTATCGTGCGCGCTTGGAGTGCGAAATCACGGCAGTGCCAACTGGTGAGAGATAGAATGCATCTTTCGCTTATAAGGCTCCCCCGCACACGTTGATATCAAACCAGGAGATCCTCCCTCGGTGTGTTCCCCCTCCAGCCATGTCAGTCGAGGACAAAACCAGTTTCCGCGAGAAGACAAGCCCCGTCCTATCCGATGCCGACTCTGAGGCTAATGTCGCCGTTCGCGATGGCTATACTCTTCATCGGACGATGAAGAACCGGCATATCGCTATGATTAGGTGTGTTGAATGAGTATCTTTCTCGTAGCATACGACTGACTATCCACAGTATTGGTGGTGTTATCGGAACTGGCCTTTTCTTGGGTACAGCGGGTTCTTTACAAGCCGGAGGGCCTGTAGGTCTGCTCCTTGGATATATTGTGGTCGGTACGATTTGTTATGCAGTGTGAGTATTCAAGTTGGTCTGTGATTTCTGTGTTGCCTCCTTACATTCGTTCGATCTCAGCATGATTTCCCTGGGCGAAATGATCGCGTATCTGCCTCTTCCCGGCGGTCATATTACGTTGGCGGAGCGGTTTGTGAATCCGGCTTGGTCTTTCACTCTTGGCTGGAACTACTGTACGTCTACTTCCTAGCAACACGAGGTACGATGCTAACGTTCATCATCGCCTGTAGGGTATAACTGGACTATCATCCTTCCTGCGGAGCTTTCTGCCGCCGCCGTCCTGATCGGCTATTGGTAAGTGTTTGAAGATACACAAACGCTGATCCTTGTACTTGACTTATTTTGCCACATGAAGGACTGACAAAGTAAACGATGCCGCGTGGATAACGATATTCTTGGCGGTAGTGGTCACTATCAATTTGTTTGGGGCCCGTAAGTCTTAGACGCCTGAAGTGTGTCTGCTATTCTGACATAGAGCTGCAGGTGCATACGGAGAGGCTGAATTCATTTTCGCCTCTATCAAAGTATTGACCATAACCGGACTCATCATACTCGGGATTGTCCTTGACCTTGGCGGTGGTCCGAACCATGACCGAATTGGGTTCCGTTACTGGAAACATCCCGGTCCCTTCAACCAGTATAACGGGATTGGTGGCAACAAAGGCCGCTTCCTCGCATGGTGGGCTGTGATGACACAAGCTGCGTTCTCGTTCATCGGTACCGAGGTCGTAGCTATCGCTGGTGGTGAAGCAAAGAACCCACGCCGTAACATCCCCAAGGCTATCAGGCGTGTTTACGTCCGTATTCTGCTGTTCTATATTGGAGGCGTCACGATCATCGGCTTGCTCGTTCCTTACACGGACCCTGACTTGAACCTGAAAGATTCTACTGCGGCGAAATCCCCATTCGTCATCGCCATTCGGCATGCTGGCATCAACGGTCTTCCATCTGTAATCAACGCTTGTCTCCTTACTTCCGCTTGGTCAGCTGCGTCTAGTGACCTTTACAGCAGCTCGCGCGCGCTTTGTGAGTGCTGAGATTTGTTGGCGTTGCGCCTTGTCTCAACGATTCTGTTTGTCAGATGGTCTCTCTCTTAATGGTAACGCTCCCAAGATTTTTAGTAGAGTCAATCGATGGGGTCTGCCATATGTGGCCATGGCTACTAGCTCCCTCTTCGGTCTTCTCGCGTACATGGCCGTCAGTAGCGGTGCTGGTAATGTCTTCGGTTGGTGAGTGGTCATATTTATTGAAGAGATGACTCGTTACCGATGGAGTGGACTATCTAGGTTCGCTAACATGACGTCTATTGCTGGCTTGATGAGTTGGTTCGGTATCGCGGTGACATATATCCGCTTCCACGCTGGCATGAAGGCTCAGGGCTTCGACCGGTCCAAACTTCCGTTCATGTCAGCGTTTCAACCGTACGCAGCGTGGTATGCTGCGATCTCTTGCATTGTCATCAACTTTGTAGGTATCTCTCATGCTCTCCAATAGTTCTGAAACTGATCTACCTTCAGTTCAGCGGCTGGGCAGTGTTCTTGAGGGGAGGATGGGTTACTGCTACCTTCGTCACGAACTACTTCCCTCTGATGTTCTTCCCGGTGCTGTACATTGGCGCCTACGTCTGGACCAGGAAAGGTTTTATCAAGCCTGAGGACATGGACTTCAAGAGCGGCCTCGCGGAAGTCGAAGCTGCTTCATATGACGAACCTCCACCACGTAATTGGGTTGAAAGAGTGTGGGCTTGGTTGGTAAGTACCTTTTTCGATATTTTTCGATATCGTTCTGAAACCTTTGATTGATGGCTCTTCTCAGATGTAATGTCTGCTTGCAATTCTGGGTTTATCGCAGCGTCTTTGGGCTCATTTTGTGCTTATAATACACTATTTACCTCCCACTACTGTGTCATTGACCTTACTAAATCGATTTCCAGAGGTGTTGCTCGCGATTCGGGTCGTGTATGTACCAGACGCCAAGAGCAAATCTTACTCAGTGAACATTCGATGAGTTGCTATCATGCTCTCCGACTTCTCGTCCAGCAGCCTCATGGAAGTATGACAATCATCATGTGATATTGCCAACTGACACGTAGGCCTCACATTGTGGCGTACATCCCGTTCGGGTGCTTTACTATAGATGAAGTTCTGTCGAATTGCAGCCTCGGATCATCGAAAGAATGGTAAGCATTACCTCCGTGTACTTTGGAGGTAACATGCTAAGCGAGGATTACAGTCTGCGATAAATGTTTCTGTGGAGGCGAATCGGGCTGACATTGAAAGTAGAACTGTTCAAGTCGGTTCCTTCTCGCTGACTCGCCTTCAAGTCCTTTTGAAGCCATCAGCTTCTGGTGATGGATTTACCTCAAAAGGTATACAGCGGCATGCGTGCATCGTAACATCCGACTCGTTTCCACGAACGTTGGCTTACTGCATCTTCGTTTCATTTCGCCGATAAGACGTATCCGTCGTAAATTATCATATCATCTTGCGCACGTCCGTTATCCTCGTACTGCACACGAACATCCGGCATACAAAAATTATCCCTTGTGGTAAGTTGCTATACGAATCTAGGAATTCTGCCTGATGACGCATGGCACTCGTGCTTCGCAGATGCCCACCTGGATGCTCCGCCAGCTATCTCATCAATTTTTGGACCCAGGCACCAGCCAGGGAACACCTCAAAGTAGCTTCAAACCTTCGTCTCCCGGGAAAGATCACTTAAATTTGTCGTGAGCGCTTGAAGTGGCATTGACAGTTGGTGAGAGATAGAACGCATATTCTGCTATAAGACTCGTAGCTGCTGATGCCGAATCCAGGAGACCCTCCCTCCCTCCAGCCATGTCGACCGAAGACAAAACTAGTCTCAATGAGAAGATTGCGCCTGTTGAGTCTGATGTCGACTCTGAAGCTAATGGGCTCGTCACCAGCGGCCACACTCTTCATCGGACGATGAAGAATCGTCACATCGCCATGATCAGGTATGCCCATTGTCGAGCAGTTCTACTCCGTGCAAAACCTTAAAATCTATCTGCAGTATTGGTGGTGTCATCGGAACTGGTCTGTTCTTGGGCACAGCCGGTTCCCTTCAGAATGGAGGTCCGGTGGGTCTGCTCCTTGGATACTCAGTCGTTGGCACAATTTGTTACGCAGTGTGAGTCTACGTACTGGTTTGTAATGGTTTATATTACCTCATCGAACTTGTTCCAGTATGATCTCTCTCGGTGAAATGATTGCATATCTTCCGCTCCCCGGAGGGCATATTACGATGGCAGAGCGATTCGTCGGTCCGGCTTGGTCGTTCGCTCTCGGTTGGAATTATTGTGCGTCACTTCTTGAACAAGGCAGCGCGATACTTACACGCGTCACTCAAGGGTATTGCTGGACCATTATCCTACCTGCAGAACTTTCTGCTGGAGCTGTACTAATTGGTTATTGGTGAGGGCTGACGTGCATGTTCCTTCTGCCTTGTTTATCTTATGCTATACAGGAACAACAAAGTGAACGATGCTGCATGGATTACAATATTTTTGGTAGTGGTTATCATAATCAATATGTTTGGTGCTCGTAGGTCTTCGAAAGTGCTGGGATTATCTTCTACCCCCAACTTATGTTTACAGGTGCATATGGCGAGACCGAATTTGTCTTCGCTTCCATTAAAGTGATCACTATCACCGCACTTATTATCCTTGGAGTGGTCCTCGATCTCGGCGGCGGTCCCAATCATGACAGAATCGGGTTTCGCTACTGGAAACATCCTGGTCCTTTCGCCCAGTTCGACAACATCGGCGGGAGTAAAGGCCGCTTTCTGGCGTGGTGGGCCGTCTTGACGCAAGCTGCGTTCTCATTTATCGGTACTGAGATTGTAGCTATTGCTGGCGGCGAAGCGAAAAACCCACGTCGCAACATTCCCAAGGCCATCAGGCGTGTCTACATACGTATCCTGCTCTTTTACATTGGAGGCGTCACTATTATCGGGTTACTTGTCCCCTACAATGATCCCAGTCTAAACCTCAAAGTATCTACAGCGGCAAAATCGCCGTTCGTCATCGCTATCCGACATGCTGGCATCAACGGTCTGCCATCCTTGATCAACGCATGTCTTCTTACCTCCGCCTGGTCAGCTGCGTCTAGTGACCTTTACACTAGTTCACGAGCCCTTTGTGAGTGCGAAGGATCTCTGACATGTTCTCCATTTTGATCCTTATTATCAGATGGTCTCTCCGTTAACGGCAATGCCCCCAAGATCTTCAGTCGTTTAGATCGTCGGGGCCTTCCATATGTGGCCCTTGCTACCACAGCATCGTTTGGTCTTCTCGGATACATGTCTGTTAGCAGCGGTGCCGGTAATGTATTCGGTTGGTGAGTAGTGACATACTACTTGAACAGGTAGTTCGTTACTAACGGTGGAAGGCTTGTCTAGGTTCGCCAACATGACATCAGTTGCTGGCTTGATGAGCTGGTTTGCTATTGCGGTGACCTACCTCCGCTTCTACGCTGGCATGAAGGCGCAGGGTTTCGACCGGTCCACGCTTCCGTTCAAGACCGTCCTACAACCTTATGCGGCGTGGTATGCTACAATCTCTTGCCTCTTCATCTGTTTCGTGAGTCTTCGTAGATGTTCGGAGGTACTCTGACACTTACATCTCTGTTTAGTTCAGCGGGTGGGCCGTGTTCTTGAGAGGCGAATGGGTTGTTGCCACATTTGTCACGAATTATCTGCCTTTAGCTCTCTTCCCGGTGTTGTACCTCGGTGTTTACGCTTGGACTAGGAAAGGATTTATCAAACCCGAGGACATGGACTTCAAGAGTGGTCTTGCCGAAATCGAGGCTGCTTCGTACGATGAGCCCCCACCACGTAATTGGATCGAGAGAGTATGGGCCTGGCTGGTACGTTGAATGTTTCAACGCAATAAGAAGGGTTGTGACTGACAGGTGTGTTTCCAGATGTAACGGACTTGACTGCACCGGGATAGCAGAACGTTGAACGCACGCTGCATAGGGCGCTCTTTCTGTAGCCTCCTTCGCTTGTTCGGCCAATATTTGCTGGCTGTCGTCCGCGTGGGTGTCGTGCCGCGCGTCTTCTTCTGTAGGATATCAATGAATGAATGATTATGTTTCGCCTCGACTTCCTTGGTCCTGAGTGCTGATTGCCTTAGATATTTCTCACGTCTAGCTTCTGACTTCTCCTGCACTGTGCAGTGACCATTGACCAGTCTAGTGTTGGGTAAAAAACTCCGAGGGGTGTACATTACTGAAGTAATTTACCTGCCCCGAAGGTGATGTAAATAACCCTAGTTACTTACCGTAATTTACACTTTTTTACCGCGTGCGCGAAACACCGTGAATTGCTCNACCGTAATTTACACTTTTTTACCGCGTGCGCGAAACACCGTGAATTGCTCCTTAAACAATTTGGCGCGCCCCAGGATGGCTCTCTGAATCCACAACCTCAGTCTCGAAAGGTGTAAGAGATGGTCGAGAATATTTGTTGAGCTGCTCGTGAGCTAGAGGGCGTGGGCGCTAAATGCTAAAGAGCTCGAACCCCTGGTGTACACCGCCAAGTGCAGCAAAGATGTCAGACACCTGATGCGGTCAGACCAGATCAGAGGCGCCGTGAGCACGCAGCAAAGCTGCTAACATC
>JAAIFI010000355.1:0-30782 GCA_011032875.1 Phlebia tremellosa | reverse complement strand
TGCATATCATCGCGTTCCCTCCCCTGGCCGACATCTCCGCAAGTCCGCAAATGGTGCTCCTGGATACCATACCACTTGTGATGCAGAGCCGAACTTTGGAGGACCGCCTTAGCCGCGTGCGTCTCGCTATAGCACTATTCACCTTGCAACGACATGTAGTCCGGTTTTCCGACGAGTGGGACGATACAGTGTGGCCAGAGGAGGCTGTGTATGAGGAATACGAAAGGGTCATCAAACCGCTTGGATTGTGCACGCCGAGCCCAACTGCTAATGATGAGCCAGACCATCTTTGGTGGGACGATCCTGCCGGTGGTAGCAGCATCAGCAAGATATATGATAGCAAATTCTTTTTTGAATTCGACACAGATGACGAGGAAGACGAGTACGAGGAAGATGACAGCGACGAGGATGAGGAAGATGAGGAACAGGTAGAAGCCAGAAAGGCGGAGGCGGAATTGAGGATAAGAGCGAGGAACGAGAACAGGTGGGCTTGGTTGAAGGAAGCGTACGAGTCTTTTAAAGAGTGGGAGCTGCTCGAGGACATGGAACGCGTGGAACGTTGGGTACGAGAGTACGACCCACGCACTCTTGATCAGATGGGTGTTCCTCTTCCATGATATGTCATGTACATCGAGAGGCGGTTGGATCCCAGGAATGATCATCTTCATGTCCGATCAAGTTGGCTCCCATTCCCAGCAGGATCTGACCGTGAATGGGGACCCTTCTCTGTTTCGAGCGTTATCGAACGAGCTAAACGAGAAAACATGCATACTAAAAGCATAGGAACATGTATGTATATATATCTAGATCTTGTCGTCAATTCTGGAGCCTCTGGCATGTAAACTTGCAGATACACTCACTACGACGTACAACTCCTCGTCAGGATTGTCGTATCTTGGGTTGTTCTGCACATAACTCAGCTAGCTCCGCTTGCAATTCGTGGATCCGTGCACGAAGCAAGTCGAGTTGGCAAGTCATGAGCGTGTTGTCGTTTCGCAGCTCCAAGAAATAATCGTGCGAAGTCAACGTAGGGGCGTCCACTAGATGAGAGCCATGCTCTGGTCTTGACGCCTTCTTTCTCGGTCCTTCTTCCCCCTGGTTAGCGACAGAGGGACCTAGCTTTCGCTTGAGAGAGACATTCTTCGTATGCATGGCGTTCGGCGAGTCTTGTGCCCGAATTTGACTGGAAGTTACAGAATACGCGATACTAGATCTTGAGGGAGAATAGAGTGGGTGAGCGAAAAGGAGCGTACTCAGTGGTATATGATTACGTTCAGCCGTTAGCGCTGACTGAGAACCTCCGCCACCAGCTGCTGGCCACAGTCACGGTGGCCATAACAAAGTTCAAAGTGGCTGCAACAATTTGCCCGCCACATTGAGCGCCCTCGGTGCTTGCCGGTACTATCAGCTCCTTTGAACGGCCTAAGGTAGTCCTTCAATTGTCCTCGACGTCCATCATCGTCTGCGCTGTGGACGGCCTTTGGTCTGACTGCAGTCTTCAAAAGACACTGTCAAAGTCCGTAGCATCTATTCAAGCCATGCATTGATGCATATGTAACTCGCGATCATCCCAGCAGTACGTGAATCTGAAGCGAGGCCCTCGCAGATCAATTTGGCTCAATCATGAACGTCTTGGTGTATTCCGGTCCAGAGGTCCTGCAATCGTCTCTGACACGCTCATTGTCGTCGTTGCGTGCCGTTCTCTACCCCCACTATACGGTGCAGCCCATCACACTACAATCGCTCGCAACTCATCCGTGGTCGTCTTCTTGCGCTTTGCTCGTCTTCCCGGCCTGCCGCGAGTATCTCACACTGACTTCGGCTGCATCTCTCGCAATCAGGTCCTACATTGAGAATGGCGGGGCTTTCCTTGGGTTGCGGGCGGGCGGGAGGGTTGGTGGCGGCAATCTGCACGGCGGATTCGACGCATCGGATTACACACTTCGATTGCAAGACAAGGACTCGGGAATCAGTTTCTACATCTACTTTGCGGCAGGTGGCGAGGAACGATGTCGCAGGATTTCCATCCGCCCTGAGAATGGTGCAGATGTGACAGGAATTCTGGAGACAGCCCCGATCGACTTCAGCGAACTTGTGAAGGCGAGGAACATACGGTCCATCCTCGCTCGTCACGTAGAAAACGAGAGCATCCTTTCTGCCAGCTTTCGCATTGGTAGAGGTACTGTCGCTCTCTGGGGCCCCCATATTGAAGCACCTACACCACCGGAAGAGGGTCTGGATGCCGAGGAAAGGAGACGGGACGTTATCCGCGATACTTTACGCGCCATTGGGCTCAGGTTACCCACACTTAAAGAACAGGGACCCACACACCCGCTACCCCAACTACTCACTTGCTCGCCGACACGACCCGATATCGTGCACAGAATCCTAGAAGCCTTGTCGATCCAGCCACCCGCGACCTTGAAAGACTTGCACGACACGTTCGCCTTTCATGACCAGATAGAGGGTGAAAAGCTTGTTGAGACTTCTCGTTCCTTATCGTCACCACCAGATGACGAAGTTAGGCATATCGTAGCTTACGCAGGAGGGTCCCTTCCGCCTCCAGAGATTACTCCGCTCTTCGATGTACGACAGTATTTCTCTACTCTTGCCGACGCTAGGGCCAAGACAGGATGCAAAACACAACCCGAAACATGGGGTGCGGGTGAAGCGTTCCTGTACGGCGAGGTCGTCACGAGCACGCAGACACTTCTCGATAAGTCAGTAATATCGTTCAATAATTGGTTTTTCGCTCACCATCTCTATTCATAGGAATCCCCACCTACTCAGTCTCCTACCCTCACCCGTACTTTCATTAGCCACACACCAGCTTGCTGGTCGAGGACGGGGCCGGAATTCCTGGGTATCTCCTGCTGGCTGCCTGCAATTTTCTCTACGCCTTCGTGCCTCCCTTGCGGATGTCCCTGGTGCGCGTCTAGTATTCCTGCAGTACCTTTTTGCCCTTGCGGTCGTAGAGGCGTGTAGAGATGATGCTGTACTCGGCCAGTGGGGTGACAGAGTAAGGGTAAAGTGGCCCAACGACATCTACATCGTTGGAGAATACGGTCACGAAACCACTACCAAGGTCGCTGGTATACTAGTATTCACCGCCTTCGAGGGAAACGCGGTTGATATCATTATTGGTCAGTTCTTCTCGAGCCCAAGGTCACTTGCAATTTACTCATCGATTGCAGGATGTGGCATCAACGTACTGAGCCCCCCTCCAATTGCATCTCTGACAAGCTTGATTCCTTCAGGTGATGAGCGCACCCTAAGTATGGAGCGTACCACTGCGATCATCATGGCGAAATTTGAGGCGATGTGGGAGAAATTCATCGCTAGCAAGGGCTCGTTCGAGCCTTTCATGGACCTCTATCTCGACCGGTGGCTGCACTCGTGCGTTCCATTTCGCGCTGAGATATTTGGATCTGGCAGTGCTTATAGTCATGTTCATCTAGGGACCAATTGGTTACTCTGACGACCACTTCGCCGCATCGCCGTGTACGTATCATCGGCATCACGAGCGACCATGGTCTGTTGCGAACCGTCCCCGAAGGTGGTGGTGGGTATGGTGCTGCGCAGGAGTATATCGACCTACAGCCCGATGGAAACACATTCGATCTCATGTCTGGATTGATTATGGCGAAGGTGTAATGACAACAACGTTTCTCAATCCTGACCGCCCCCTTGTGCTTTAGGTGGGATCTGCTGAGGTATGCTCTCGAAGATCTAACTAACACGATAAGCCCTTGTTACGCCTCAAGCTTCGTGATTCTCTCCCCGAAAATTACTGCATCAACTCTCTGAATGTGAGTGACTAAGATCTATTTATCACTGCCTTTGTTCAACTTCGGTGACAAACTTTCCGTTCACACAGGTCACTGAAAACGACCATTTTCTTGGAGTGGTGAGTTTTGCAGTGCTGGTAGCTTCGTTCCATATTCATCAAATTCCTTCTCAAGGGAATGCGTATACTGCATGCGCGAACATACTATTCCTTACTTGCTTTCGAGCAGCTTGAAATATGACCTTGTTCTTTCTGTGGTTGGCGTCTACCTTGTGTCTAGTGGTGCGCTTGCGGCGCGCTTTATTCCATCATGGGCTCCAATCGCAACTGTCATCGATCCAACATACATTGACTCCGAGTGCTGTCTTCACTCAATGCAAATGTGTCCGTCCCTTCATCCTGTTTTGACTACAAGCCGGAACTTTGCTCCGATATCGTGTTCTGATACTTCTTCTGTCGCTGCTTTCTAGATGCGGATGCCGGGTACCGAACTCATGTTAGGGTTTGATGATGTTGGGCAGACACAGGGTTCACACTGGTCCGACCACCCCCATACCTGGGACTGTTCACAGCCCGTGTTCGAGTACGTTCAACTCTTTATTCTCATATACAAGCGCGATACACTCATACTCGCCACGGTTACCAGTTCAACATCTACCAAGCACTGTCAGCAGAGGCAAGCGCCGAACTGCGACGTCGTTCTGAGCAGATATTCCGTGCACCCAAGGATTGCTCCAGACAGACGTTCGTTTGTCAACTTATGATGTGGCACCTCGTGGCAGGGATATACCACGGCGAAGGGATGGGCGATATGGTCACGCCTGTGAGTTGGTTCCCGGCTATCAATCCCATCATACAAAGTTGCCTTGTAGGGTGTAGGTCTGAAAGGGTAACTACAAGCAATTGGCCCAAAGCAGCAAAGTCGCGAGCCGCACGCGCCCTCCCCCTGCGAATTTTTACTGGACCCAGGGACAAGCAAACGTCCCAAAAAAGCCACAAGGGGAGATAGCGTCTTTCAGCATAAATACATGGGGATATCGATGTTGCTGTGCCATCGTTCTTGCTTCACCCATCATACACGCGCACAGTGCGTGCAGACGATCCCTTCCCAGCACATCCTTCGTCACATCGATCGTAATGGGGCTCCCTTGGCCAGCTCATCAGGCGCTGCTTACAGCGATGTCGTTCATCACGTTCGTGTTGGTGTCTATTCCACTATTCTGGCATCTGGAAGGTACGTTTGTCAGTTGCAAGTAGCAAAATCCCTTGCTGATATTTGAATGTAGCGTGGAATGTGGGATGTGTCCTGTATATTCTGTGGGCCGGAATCCAATGTCTTCTCCAATTCGTGAATGGCATACTCTGGAAAGACAATGCGATCAACTGGGCTCCTGTATATTGCGATATCTGTATGTATCTTCACTCAAATCCCGGGCTTTGCGACATATTCTGACTTGAGCGACTAGCTACCCGTTTCAGCTGGGGTGCCGGTCATGGTATCCTTGCTGCTTCCCTAGTTATCAATCGCCGACTCTACAAGATCGCTACTACAAGCTCGGTGTCGATCACACGAGCTGAGAAGCGACGGGCAATCTACACTGATATGGCAATCGGCCTATCAATCCCTCTTCTCACCATCGCTCTTTGTGCGTTAATCTCATTCTTCGCCTGGTCAACTGAGCTAATCATATACTGCAGTGTGGTTCTACCAGGGACACAGGTTCGATATCTGGGGTGGTCTTGGATGTCAGGTCGCTATTCCGAACACATACTTCGCGATAGTCATGAACGATGGAGTGTCTCTACTCGTAGGCATCATCTCTGCATGCTACAGCAGTAAGCTTCCTTTACTTCTTTTACTATGTGTACTTGTTTAACACCACATATCTAGTTGGCACCATCCGCGCGTTCATGAAACGCCGCCGTCAATTCAGCGAACTGCTTGCTTCCAACAGCAACCTGACTTTCCACCGCTACTTCCGTCTCATGGCCCTGGCTGCAATCGAGCTCTTGTCCACAATCCCTATCTCGATCTATCTCATTGTGTACTCGCTGAAACAGCCCATCTACCAATGGAGAGGGCTTGGCGATATGCATCTGGGTTTCTCTCGCATTGAGCAGATCCCGACCATCGAGTGGATGGAATCTCCAGGAGCGACCCTGTCCCTTACCTTGTCACCATGGTTGTTTGTCTGCTGCGGGCTCATCTTCTTCATTTTCTTCGGCCTTGCTGAGGAGGCACGGACACACTACCGCCTCGCCTTCACCACGGTTGCCAGGAAGTTGGGCTACTCCACCGGTCCTTCGGCTTCTTCTGGGTTCTCGAGCGGACTACCCCAGTACGTGCTATACGTCTCGTTCTATCTCATGCACTTATACTTTTGTCTTATAGCTCCAAAGTTACCAGCTCGAAGTTGGGTGTCACTATCCCAAGTTTCATTCAGCGCAGTATGCACAGGCGTGCCTCGATATCCTCGTTCTCCGACAAACTTTCCACGTCCATCTCTGTCGGGGACCTGGACCCGCTGGACGACATGAAGGAGAAACCCTATTCTCCCTCGTCGAGTACCGCGGGGTCGAGCACCTACATATCATCTCCAGTCGATGATGTCCCTTCGACGAAGATCGAGCTCCCCGAGCTTGCCCGCCCGGACTCAATCGTCGACGTCGAAGCCATGCCTTACCGGCACTCACCTGACGTCCCATCTGCTGTACACCCATCCGACATCGTTTAAGTCTCTCATTGACATTCCCGCTTCCACTCACTTATCATTCGTTATTTGCTGTCTTCGAAAATTCTTGTCGGTCTGACAACTGCGTCGTGTTGTTTTATTGCTTCAGTTATCACCGCCCCCATTGTATCTTTAGCTGGATGGATCACCCTACTCCATATACCATTCCGAGAGACTACAGTATGTAACCCACGTAATATACCCGGTCGTGGTCGAATACATCTAGATGTACCCGAAACGCGCCTTGTAGCACTTATTGGCATCGATGTACTTCAATAGAAGATTTGAACAGCATACACACCCGTGCGTTTGGAGTGCAAAAAGTATCATGAACTCGCCGTGGGCAATACTCGTGAATCAGTTCCACAAACTAATATGTATCCATTCCGTGTTCCTATGATTTACGTAAAATATCGTAGTCCATAAAGCTTCTTTAAGAAGTCCCTTTCACAAAAACAGTTATGACGAGGGTTCCACAACTTGTCTAGTTCTGGTCCTCAATGAGAGACTTGCTCGCTTTGAGGTCTGCCTCAATCATCTCCTTGATGAGAGAGGTGAAGTCGACCTTACGCTTCCATCCAAGGACACGCTCAGCTTTTGCTGGGTTCCCGAGGAGCAGCCTAGCAGAGAGAAATGTAGTCAGTAGGTATACACACTCTGTGTAAATCACTCGACGTACTCGACTTCAGCAGGACGGAAGTACTTTGCGTCAACCTTCACGACAACCTTTCCGGTCTTCGTGTCAATGCCCTCCTCATCGACACCAGTCCCTCGCCATCTGAAGATATCGAATTTGAGCAAATATTGTTACACAGAAAGGAAAACGGTTCTACGCACTGAATATTCATGCCAAGCAGTTGGAACGACTTCTCCACGAACTCACGCACAGGGTGAGTCTCACCAGTCGCGAGAACGAAATCCTCGGGCTTGTCTTGCTGCAGCATACGCCACATGCCCTCGACGTAGTCCCGTGCTAGCACAAACCTTAGCAAAAACCGACGAACCATCAGATTTAGCTACTTACCATGTCCCCAGTCACGCTTGGCGTCCAAGTTACCAAGGTAGAGACACGACTGCTTGCCCAGCGAGATATCAGCAGCCGCACGCGAGATCTTCCTCGTGACGAAAGTACGTCCACGGCGCGGGCTCTCGTGGTTGAACAAGATCCCGTTGCACGCAAACATGCCGTACGCCTCGCGGTAGTTCACGGTGATCCAATAGCTATAGAGCTTGGCGACACCGTAGGGAGACCGGGGGTAGAAAGGAGTTGTCTCGCTCTGTGGGGTCTCAACGACCTTGCCGTAGAGCTCGGATGTAGACGCTTGGTAGAAGCGGACGTGCTTGTCCAGCCCGCAAGTACGGATAGCATCGAGGAGACGGAGCGTGCCGAGACCGTCGACATCACCTGTATATTCGGCCATCTCAAACGAGACCTTGACGTGTGATTGTGCGCCGAGGTTATACACCTCCGTCGGCTGCACCTGAGCAATGATATACACAAGGTTGGTACTGTCGGAAAGATCGCCGTGGTGCAATTTCAGCTTGTTCGGACCTGATCGTCATGAAGCTTAGTATAGAGACTGAAAAATGCGACGTGGCTAGCCCCTACGTTCATGTTGATCCACATAGAGGTGGTGAAGACGACTTGTGTTGAAACTCGACGAACGACGGATAATACCGTGAACCTCATAACCCTTCTCCAACAGCAGCTCGGTCCTAAGGAGTATATTAGTATCCAGATTGGCTTAACTCGCCCATGCATCGACAATCTGTCACGCGACAGACGTGTATATCCCAACACAATCGTCTTCCCACGAACAATTTCCCCCAAGCATAGACAAGGATAGACAACTCACAAATAAGAGCCATCTTGACCAGTGATACCTAACAACTCACGAAGAGTTTTCATTACGATCGGTCTTAGCAACAAGGCGCAATACCACTCACCAGAAATGAGAGCAACCTTTCTCTTGTTGTACTCTTCAGGAGAAGGCAGATCCAACTTCAATAAAGGCGAGAAGGGTGCTGGAACCTCGATTTTGGCAGACATGGTTGCTGTATGGTAGTGTGGAGATGGCGGTCGGGATCAACGAGCCTGCGGCGCGTGGTGCGTTCAAGTACTTGATCAGATTGCGGACAGCGCTTGGCTGAAATTTACGTGCACAGTCCGAGAATCTGAAAACGCCAAGGGAAAGAGGCAATAACTGCGCAGAAGACTACTTGAACCGAGCTGGACAACGTAACAGGGGAAGGATACGTTAAACACTGTGTACGTCGTGGACGGCGGCGGCGACGACGACGACGTTATGGGCGCTAGAATGTAGTATGGAGGCACGCGCTTCGACGAAGAGTCTGAACTTGAAGCTTGAACTTGCACCGCGACGACCAGCCTGTAAGTCTCAGCCCAAGCAAAGGAGACTCCTTGTACATCGAACAGCCACCATAGTACTCGATGAGCACATCGGACAATGCTGCAGATATTCTGCAATCTTACTTCGAAAGGAGCGCGGCAAATGTACATCGCGCCTTCTCGCGGTGAGTGCTGAGGATGTTATTTGGTGTACACATCCTCATTGCCTGGTTATAACCCTACTATCTAGCCTTGAGAAGACATATCTGACGCCAGTCATTGGCTTCGTGTCGCGTTCATTCCAAAAACGCCCTATCTCCTCTGTAAGTATAAGATAGTTACGAATTCACATGCAACTCCTAACAAACACATCCAGACCTTTTTGGCAATATTCTTGTCTCTGAGCTTTCTACCCACACTCTCTTTTATGTATGTCATCAATCATGAGCGCGATATGAATGTGCTGATTTCCTGAACAGCGGTTTCTCGCTATTCGCGTTTGGAGCCTTGACTTCTTTGGCATTAGCAGGTTCATTCCTGGTGTCGACTATAGTCATTGGCATTGCTGGTATGTTTCAGCCCCATCTGCTCCGATACAGTACATCAGTTCGGTTCTGCAGGCTTTCTCCTCGTGTGCACGTTCGTCGCGCTCTTCGTTGTCGCCTTCATCCTGACAGGCTCGGCCCTCGTCGTATTCCTTGCGGCACGTCTCCTTCTGCTTGTCCGCGCGGACGGACCGCGTACAGGTGTCGCCGTGTGGACGAAAGAAACAAAAACACGGCTTTACAAGGGAGGCAGAGCCATCGCACCTGCCTCAGGAGTGGAAACTGAAGGCGGCCGCCTCAATGAAGAGGAGGACGATGACTCCTATAGCAATGCGTCCGTTGGATCCACTGTGGTCGTCCCCAGTGCAACTGATAGCAATGCACCAGGAAACTACTCCCCCACATACATTAAGCAGGAACTCAAATGACCTCTGAATAGCTTGGTTCAACACACCTATACATGCGTCTTCCTACATCGCATCTCGACTTTTCTGTTTGTCTCATCGGATTGGCTGGATTACGCATACCATTGTAACAAAAGAAAGCAAGTGTTTATACATCATCTATGTATCTTGGAAAATTTACTCGCACTCGGGAGTGCTGTTCAAACTGCGCGTACGCTTTCTTGATCCAAATCAATCTTCGCCTTGGAACACCGCCTTTGCATTGGATTTAGACTTGGACTTGGTCGCTTTCGCCGTCATCATCTTACACAAGTATCGATGATGACCGTACAACCCAATTTACTTCAGGTTACTACTCGCCACAGTGAGATGGGCTGTTCGTGTGAAGTGATCAGCACAGGAAGCTCTAGTTGTGCGTCTGCTGTCGTTTCCGTAGGGGGTTTGTCAGGTTTACTTAGAACGGCGTTGAGTAATAAGATATATGAGTTATCCTTGTGTACGATACAGCGTAAGATGCACTATCGCGCTACGGAACACGCATCTACTGAGACCTCTTCCCAGTCCTTGCAATGTTGTAATTCTGTACCAACCAGTCCACGGACTCTTGCAGGGCTAAAAGTTCTGCTAGTAAGCTATGCGTCTCAATCATGATAAGACGACTTACCCTGTTCGAACGGTGTAAATTCGAATCCGCCCATAAGCGTCAGCAGCTTCTTGTTCGAGGCTTGCTTGCGGAACTGCCCATCTGCCTTGGTAGTATCCCAGATATACTCGCCCTTGAAGTCCATTGCCTTCACGACCGCATCCGCGACATCCTTGATGCTGATCTCCTCATCTTCGCCCACTACATATATATCACACGTTAGATACTTGAGTTTGGACAAAAAGTATGAGCGTACCGGAGAGGATTACGGGCTCGACATCGTCGTACTCGCGCAACTGCCAGATGAAGAGTTTGGCGAGATCACGGGAGTAGATGAATTGACGGAGAGGTTTGCCTGTGCCTCCTACGACAAAAGGAGTGCCATTCTCTAAAGTGGCGCAAAATAATGTTTAGAACCGCGAAATTGTTGGATATTATGGTCAACATACTTTTCGCAAGATAACATTTGTGGATGAGAGCAGGGATGACGTGTGCACCCTCAAGATCACTGTAAAGGGGTCAAACGTGGATTCAAATTGAGATATAACGATGCGCACTAGTTGTCGTGGGGTCCAAACACGTTCGTTGGAATGGCAGACGTGAAATTACACCCAAATTCTTCCTTGTACGCGCTAAATATCGCTTAGCTAGATCATTGCGCCGTGGTTAGTCATGCCACTTACTGGTTCATGACATCGACCAGACGCTTCGCGTGCGCGTAGCCAAAGTTGCTTTCGTGTGGGAGTCCGAGGTGAATCTTCTCCTCTGTAAGCGGGTAGGTGACCTTATCGGGGTACACGCAGGTAGAGAGACACGAGACAACTTTCTTGGTACCGGTGATGTGTGCGTAGTGCAGGACGTTGTCGTTAATGAGCAGGTTGTCACGCAAGAAAGTGAGCTAGTGAACAGGCATCAGGTATAGAATTCAAGAATAACGTGAGTACCACGTACCTTGTGCTTCATGTTCGTGAAAAGACCGCCAACTACGAATGCATTCGCTTCAGGACACGACAGATTGCACACGTGTAATATACGTACCGAGCGCGGCGAGATGAATAACATGGGTGGGCTTGTATTTCTCAAAGAGCTTCCGTGTCTGCTCTGGATCCCTGAAATGCTTTTTAGTAGGACGCGTCGGTTTGTGTGGACAATGCTCACTTGAGATCGCCGTCGGACAAACCAGCAAAGATCCATTTCTCTCCAGGTTTCTTGCCAAACCTAGATCCCTCGGGCTCAGTCTCGATAACATATCTTATGGCTTGCCCGATGAGACCTGATCCTCCTGTAACGAGAATAGCGGACTGGGTAGACATGTTTGAGCGAAGAGAGAAAGGCTGGTGTAGGAGCTCGTTGACCGTGACGGGAGAGCAACTGAAAGCGATTGTGATCTTGTTTGATCGCCGTAGCCGAGGATTTCGGATCGCCGGGCCGCTTCAAGTTCAAAACATCATGTACTCTGTTTGCGCCTGCCACTACCTACCCAGTGAACACTTGTCATCAACTCCGAGTTTTCGATAGCTTGTTCGTTTGACCTGGGCTCTGATCAAGGGTGAAATTTAGTATACAATTCATACATCATTGATATTGCTTTCTGTCGTCAACTCATAAACCTTCGAGGGTTGTGTGGCGTCCTCTATAACACACCATTATTCCGCGCCATGCCTCAAAGCAATAGTATCGCTCAATTTCAGGAGGCTCTCAAGCGTTCACAGCACATCATAATCATCGCTGGCGCTGGTCTATCTGCTGCCTCAGGTATCCCGACATTCAGAGGTGCTGGCGGTATGTGGCGATCTCTCGACGCCACGAACCTAGCTACCCCAGAGGCGTTCGCCGCGAACCCCTCCCTCGTATGGCAGTTCTATCATCATCGCAGAGTCAAGTGAGCTACCAGCCTATGCAACTATCTCGGAATGGACTTTTGACTTTCATCTTACAGAGCCCTGGAAGCCCGGCCAAACGCCGCGCATATGCTCCTGGCCAACCTTGCAGTCCCCAGCTACCTCAAGACCGTCGCGCCTGCCGCAAAAACATACCATCTCGTCACTCAGAACGTCGACCGCCTCTCTGTGCGTGCCCTAGAGACCGTGGTGTCTGAGCGTGCGTCGGAGCCTAAGAAAGCAGACCGTCCGAGACTCGACTCTATCATCGAGATGCACGGACGACTCTTCGATGTGAAATGTACTAATACTGAGTGTGGTCATTCCGAAGAAGACCTCTCCAACCCACTGTGCCCCGCGTTAGGCGCTGCGGACGCGCTGTTCAGCGATTATCACGATGCAGGCTCCAAAGAAGTCGATATACCTGAGGCCGAACTTCCGCGGTGTAAGCGATGTGGCGCGTTGGCGAGACCCGGTGTGGTGTGGTTTGGGGAGAAGCCGCTGATGCTGGACGAGATAAACCAACTGGTGTTCAAGGCTGATATGTGCCTCGTCATTGGCACGTCGTCGACGGTAGGTGGTCGGTGGTTTTAAGTCGTGGCATGAGCTAAACTGCTGCTGGATACGTAACTGTAGGTCCACCCTGCAGCGGGTTATGCGTACCGCGTCAAAAGGAGAGGAGGGACTGTGGCTGTGTTCAATCTTGAACCTAGCGAGGGAGACGAGCGGGCTGATTTTGTCTTTCAAGGACCATGCGAAATAGAGCTGCCCCGTGCCCTGGGGGTGGTTACAGAATAACCTAACAAGGCCAGTCATATGCCCTTACTTATGTTTGCTCGCCCTCGTCATGTCCACAGGTAGTACGACTAAACTCGATATGTATACCTCACATATGTAGCTGGAATATATCACTCTCAACCTGGGTTGGTCCATTCACGGATATTACTCGCGTGCAGGAAAATCATCAACACGGATGTATGATTGAATCTACCAGTAGAAGTACTACATCATCCAGCTTTCGGGTTCATCAGTCTGAAATACATGCACAGCAATTTAGTGCGCAGTGCGAAGGGCCGGTGCGACCCAGAGAGTCGGGACTCGGGAAGCGCATCAATTCCTGGAATGGTAATAGCCGACGTTTTCACTGGCGGAGCATCGGGCCGCTCATCTCTGATGCGCCGGCATGTCGACTCCGGCTAACTTCTAAGTTTGAACGTCAACGACGAGCACAGTCGACTTGGAGCTTGGTGAACAGTATCCTACTACTACCACCGCCATCACGCTCACGAGGTCAATATGCCACTGATATCCTCATTTCGCTCTGGCAACGCTCCGCGGAGCTCCCCAACCCAGCATGGGACATCCGCGTCATAGTTCAAGTCACATTAATACCCCGCTCATGTAGGCATTTCTACGCTTCATCCGTACTCTCTCCTTCCTTGTACATACTTTTAACTACCGAACAAGGTACAGTGAACATCAACATTATTATCGCCAACCACAAGTCTCCTGAGTGCTGATCGTATCTCGCAGACTGGCAGAATACACCGTGACTGTGGCACCCACTAATGCGACATAGACCGCCATGGCACACAAAGTCGACGAGCCGTACTCGGGCAAGAACCCAGTGCCGCAGATGGTCACAAAGCTCACTTCTCTCATAAACCCCGAGCATGCGACTGAGGCAAAAGCCGCACAGCTGCAGGACCAGAGCGACCGGGAGGACCGCAAGCAGACCAAAAAGAGGGCGAAAGGACTAGCGAAGGGTTATGTGATGCACGTAACTGACCCAGTCACAGGAGCTGAGTTGGATATAACAAACGCCGACGAGGATCTGGACTTGAGGAACAAGGGCGGGAATGTGTTAGAGACAGACTTCCCACTGCCAGGTACGTACTTTTCACATCGTTGAACGCTTCCATTCACTTATACGTTTGTAGATTGGAAGGCCCACAGAGACTACGTTGTATCCCTGGTGGCACCAAACATCATCTACATTGCACTGGCGTATACACTATCCTTCCTTGCATCTCGTCTCATCTCAAATTCGTTCCTCTCCATCACACTCGCTCTCGTACTCCCCACGTCGCTTGCCTACATACTGTTCTTCCGTATCAATACATTGTCGCAGAACGACTTTGACGACCGCGTATGGGACTCGGAGCGGATGCGCGGCTTGCAAGCAGGGTCAGACCTGAATGGGGACGGCAAGGTAGAAGGAGACGAACGAACGAAGGAGGGTGCCGAGTGGGCGAACGCCGTCTTGAGGGGCGTTTGGCCGATCGTGAATCCGGACCTCTTTGCAACCATGATGGATATACTCGAGGACATCATGCAGTCGTCTGCACCGGGCTTTGTTGTACATGTCCTTTTCATAACGCTTGAAGGTATCCTTGACTTACAACCATATATGTAGCACTCCGTACGCGTCTCGGACTTGGGTTTCGGCTCCAACGCAGCTCGCATCACAGCCATACACTCCTTGCCCGATCCGCAGGGTCAGAATCCTCAGGATCAGAAAGGGCATGATATGCGAGAAGAACTCGACCGTTCCCAGGACGAAAGCAGTCAAAATCAAGAGCAGGCGCCGGACGACCAACATGTGAACCTAGAGGTGTCTTTTGCGTATCGTGGGCTGCCGAGTGGAAAGAGCGCGAGGAGTAAAGCGAAAAATATTCAGTGAGTAAATTTGTACTAATTCGCGTATGAATGAGGTGCTGAAGCGTTGGTGCTAGCTTGCTCGTAGAGTTTTTCCTGGGATTAAGGGGTTGGTATGGGTTCAAAGTCCGTGAGTGTATATTGCCGGCTCTCGCAGAGATACCGCTTTGACACGATGGTTGTCCAGCCGTATGGGTCGAAGTCAATGGTGTGATTGGCACGGCTCGTGCTCGTCTGCAACTAATTTCTGACCCACCCTTGTAAGTATCTCTATTGCTCCTTTCCCCTCCCTTCCGAGCATAGGTCCTCACTCGCCCTCCACAGTATCAAAACCACCCTGATCACGCTCCTGGGTCTTCCACGTGTGACGATTTCCGTCGTGCCGATGAGCAGGCTGCTTCCGAACGTCATGAACCTGCCGTTCATCTCAGGCTTCGTCTCCGACGCGATTAACACGGCTGTCGCGGAGTACGTCGCCCCGAAGAGCCTCACGCTTGACCTTCAGCGCCTCATTAGCGGCGATGACATCAAGAAGGACACAGAGGCGATCGGCGTACTCGTCGTGCATATACATAGGGCCATAGGTGTGAAGAGCATGGATGCGGGTGGTGGTTCGGGTGCGTGTTTTTTGTCATTTCAATGAGTGTACCACTGAAGACCTGCGTTCTGTGGGGTTAGCAGATCCGTATGTGACGTTAACATACTCGAGGCTGGGCAAGCCGTTATACTCGACAAGGATCATAAAGAACGACTGCAACCCGGTGTTTGAAGAAACAGCTATAATCCTTGTTGACGTCAATGCCATCCGTCTTCACGAGAAACTAAGCTTCCAACTTTGGGACTCTGACCGTATGAGTGTGGTATGTATCGTTTGTACACACGACATATTACAATATTGACTTTTGTGTTCGTGAACAGGATGATCTCCTCGGCATAGTAGATCATGACATCGCAGACCTCGTCCGCAACCACGGAAAGCCTTTTCGACGTCGCGAGCACCTCTCACACCCACACAACAAGCATGTCCCCGGCGAATTCGAGTACACCCTCGGATACTACGGCAAACTGCCGCCTACGGACTCGTTGCGCACCTCGGGCGTCGACCCAGGCATCCCCGAAGATCTTCAAGATAATCCGGAATTCAAGCAAGCGAGAGCGGTCGCGCTGAATGACTTGGAGGCGGCGGTGCTGGTGACGCCGCCGGACCCGGAGTGGCCGAGTGGGATCCTGAGTATACAGGTGCATGAGATCAGAGGGGTTGGTGTGAAGAAGGAGGGAAGGGAGCGGAATGTGTTGAAGAGTGCGTCGTCGAGAGAGGGCGAGAAGGGCCAAGATGATGATGTCGTTGAAGAAGAGGAAGCTGAGGGTTTGCCGTCGTCGTATTGCATGATGTACGTGTCCGAGGTTTGTTCGGCCTCTCTGTGGTGTATTGACATATCCTTCATAGCTCTTTGAACGACGAGCTGGTATATCAAACACGCGCGAAGCCGATAACTGGTTCTCCAATCTTCAACGCTGGCACGGAACGGTTCGTGCGGGATTGGAGGACTGCTCATGTGTCTGTTACGGTGAAGGATTCGCGTATGCGAGAAAATGACGCAATTCTCGGTCTAGTCATGCTTAAGGTCCGTCGTAGCTCTCTTCTTCATTACTTGGTGTCGCCCCTGATACACCATCTAGCTCTCTGACCTTTTCGTCAATGCCTCTCAAGTCACACGCCTCTATTCCCTCGAGGAGGGACTTGGATATGGCCGCATCCGCATATCATTGCTCTTCCGTGCTGTCGAAGCCAAGCTCCCGCCTACTCTCCTCGGCTTCGATACGGGCACGATGGAAGTGCACGACCTGTCTGTGAAGCTCAATGGGCAGATGGACATGGACCTCACAAAGTGCGAAGTCCGACTGAAGACGACCAAGTCGGGAGCCAACGAGAAAGTGTCACGGAAGACTGCGCACCAACAAGACGACGGGACGGTAATGTGGACGGCGGAGCAGGCCGATCTCAAAGCCATACCCGTGCGCGAGCGGTACGGCTCCGCTCTGCTGATGTCGTTTAGAGACAAGGGTTCCACGGGTCTCAAGCATAGCGGGAGACAGGCGCTCGCGATGCTCTGGATGCGTGACATAGCTGACAACGACGAGCGCACGATCGAGATCCCGCTGTACCACGTCACCGACGGCGACTACTCGCGGCTGAAGATGAATTATACGCCGCTCGATGGGAACCTCGATATGTGGGACTCGGACAAGGAGAAGGTGCAGCGCGTGGGGAGTGTGTATGTGTGCCTGGTGTTCAAGCCTGGGATGGGTGAGGGGCATCAGTATATGATGGACGGGGGTAAGGGGAAGAGGAAGGAGGCGTGGGAGGCGTTTGTGAGGGAGCAGGCGGGCGGTTTGAGGGACTCTGTCGGAGAGATGGAGGACACAACTAGGGACATGCCTAAAGACTACGGATTAACCGCGGAGAGCGTTGAGCCCTCTCCCGTGAATACTGCAGGTAGCGATTCGCAGATGCAGCCGAACGCTGTGCCTGCGCAGGATGATGCGAATCCCCCTCCGATTCAAGTTTCCCGCCCAGGCTTGCCCGGGACACAGCGAGACAGCCAAGATGAGCCGAGCAACACGTTTGTCTCTTCGCAAGCGGTTGAGAATGCGTCCCTTAGACGCAGCTCGTCTTCAGGCCGATACGACGATGATGAAGACCACGGTTCGAGCAGCCGCGATGACGAGGAGGATGGAGGGGAGGACGAGAAGAAACCTGGGGTCATCCAGAAGTTTAAAACTTGGAGGAAACACGAGAAGGAGCTGCACCGGGAGCATAGAGGGATCATGCAGGTGAAGCCCATGCGCACGGCAGATTGGATCAAGGACAACATCGAGGAAGGACTGCATGATGTGAAGGAGAGGTTCTCGATGAAGTCGCAGAAGCCGGATATCGAGACTGAGGTGTGATTGTACTCTCAGGATGACACACATACTACCACATTTTGTTTCGTTCACGGATATTCATGTCATTAATTCTCTATCACAGTACCATGCGGACTCCTGTAAAGAGCTGCCCTTTACAGGTCCCAACATATATTATTGATTCCCCTTTATTGGCTCTGCGTTTAGCTTCATATTGGTACACGCTCTGCTACGTTCTTGCCGGATCACCCGGTAGCGATAGACAGCGCGAATGTCGTTACGCATTGACAATGACTTTGAGACCGCTAATCTCAAGACTCAAGTCCACGACCGTTGCAGACGCTGAATGAAACGTTGCACGCCGCGGAGGTCCCGAAGTCCTCGGGCCGGGTCGGGCGGGCTCTCCTGAACGAGGTTGCGCGCCATCAATATTCTCTTGCCGTCGGCGCCGCATCGTCGTTAACGTTGACCGACTGCACACCAGGAGGAGTCTACTTTGATACGGCATTTTGTGAGGTTAAAGTCAGTGCAAATTCTTTATCATACTCTTCCAATTGTCGCTAACGACAAAGTATGTAGGAAAGTTGGAGGGCGTAGATTGACGAATCTTCAACTGTATGGGACACCAAGTCACTCATTTGATGGCAACGTTTTATCAAGTCCATGGTCATACTTCTGAGTGTTCACCGAACGCAATGTTTCGAATGTTCAAACCTTTGTACGCTTGTCTGACCGCCCACAATGATTGACTTTTCTCTAGATGCATGCGATAATGCCGCCTGGACCGCCCGACACGAATGCGGCAGCCTTTGTGACGCTGTCGGCGGCGGACAACTGATACAGATTCTTTGTCGGTCCGATTATAGGCAATCAATGGAGCAAGGAGACCTTCGAGACGCTGCTGTTCACTAGGTCCAGTTATCTCGTGGTCAGAAACCTGCGGTGTTTTGGAGTTTCTGTCCTCCGGGCCCTATATGCCTGAGACATGTTAACGCTCCCTGACATACCACCTCCGACTCGGGAGTTGATAATTAGCTACATAATCAACAATTCTCTGAGGGCTTATTGCTGCATATTTTCTAGACCTCGACAATGCCCGCCAACGTTGATTCTCAGGACGCCTCTCATGAAGAAATCAAACAGGTACTTCATCTGGCAGCAATCTACAGAGTAACCCATACTGACGAGTCTTGTGTAGATTCACGCTCGTCTAAAGGATACGTTTGATGCCGGTGTTACCAGACCGCTCGCGTGGCGTCGACGTCAACTTCTGCAGCTCGCCCGTATGCTACAGGATAATATCAAGTTGATCGAGGACTCACTTCTATCTGACCTTGGAAAGCCGCGCTTCGAGACTACCGTGATCGAAGTATCTACTACCATCCAAGCCTGTGTCAAGGCTGCAGGCCTCCTTGAGGAGTGGACAAGACCAGAGAAGCCCGTCGTGGAGGACTGGCAAAGCTCATGGGATGCCACGATCTACAAGGAACCAAAGGGTGTCGCCCTTCTGATATCGTATGTTGTTGCCTTCGTTCATCTGGCACCTCATTGACGACTCACAGGCCCTGGAATTATCCTTGGATTATCACTCTCCTGCCGTTTGTGGGCGCCATCGCCGCGGGGTGCACTGCTGTCCTGAAACCATCCGAATTGAGCCCAACGTGCTCGTCGGTCATGGCGTCTCTCGTGGCTAAATATCTGGATTCAGCGGCTTATGTCGTCGTGCAAGGTGGTCCGGATGTTGCCACAGCTCTCCTGGACCTTCGTTGGGACCACATCTTCTTCACAGGAAGCGGGCGCATCGGACGCATTGTTGCCGCTGCCGCCGCCAAGCACGTAACTCCCGCTACTCTGGAGCTGGGCGGAAAGTGCCCCGTGATCATCGACGTCGACTGCGACATGGACTTAGCAGCGAAGCGGACGCTCTATGGTAAGATTCAGAACGCTGGCCAGGTTTGTAGCCTCTTTGATATGGATATGCTTTATTGCTGACGCTACATGACTAGGTGTGCGTCACTCCCGATTATGTCCTCGTGCATCGTGCTGTCCGACCAGCCTTCGAAGAAGCTTTACGGAGGTTTTACAAGGAATTCTTCCCCAATGGAGCTCTTGCCGACAATTTTGAATATTCAAAGATTGTCAACAAGCCTCATCTCGACCGCTTGAAAGATCTCATAGTAAATACAAAGGGCAAAGTTATTCTTGGCGGAGAAAACATGGGCGAACGTATCGCACCTACCGTCGTAAGTGGCGTGAAGCTTGACGATGTCCTGATGGAAGAGTGAGCACGGTTACTCGTCTTTCTACTTTCCGTTACTGATGCCGTACACTAGCGAAATATTTGGTCCTATACTCCCCCTGATAGAGGTTGAGAGCATCGATCAAGCAATGGAAATTATCAATGCCAGGCAAGTCTGCTCATCGCGTCCTCGTTGGCACAGGCTGATCGTAACAATAATCGCTAGACCTTCGCCTTTAGTTATTTACCCTTTCACCAAGAACGAAAGTACGAAGCATAAATGTGTGTGTCCTTCTCATATCCTGTATCTCGATGCCGACTCTGATACCGTTGTTTGTTGTCAGTCTTGGAGCGTACGCGAAGTGGATCTCTGGTAATGAACGACACATTCATGCAGCTTATCGGTGCGTCGTTATGGTTTTTTGGGTGTACGTTGAGGACTAACTATCATTCCAGTGGACGAGGTCCCCTTTGGGGGGCAGGGCGAGTCTGGATGTGCGTATACCAAGTACCCAGGAACGATCTGAGACTGACGCTCTACTACAGATGGAGCGTACTTCAGCAAATATAGCTTTGAGACCTTTACTCATCGCCGCACATATCTTAACGTTCCTCCTACGTATGTCTCCATCTTCTGCCTTGTATGTACAGACTTATCACTATTCACTAGTATGGAGGGGCAACTTGCCTTGCGTTATCAACCGTACACGCAGGAGGCATACAAGATCATGACCACCGGTGCCCATATTGAGATACCTACCGCTTAAACCTGAACCTGTGCTGTAAAATTCAACGTGGTGGAAGCTTCAACAGTATATACAATTTTATTGTGTCGCAGTGAATCTACGACCCTGATTTGTGGACGAGGGATTATCATTCGCCCAGCTGAGCCCTTCTCTTATAGCTAGGCCAACGATACGATGTGTAATAATGTCTGCAGGACATTAACCAATGGTTTCGGACCGTGACTATGCGAACGCCGGATTACAATATAACCTACTACTGCCAAAGCTCACTGATGATGGCTGATCTATTGTCGCATATGATGCATGACTCCCCTGTACACACTGAACAGGGGTCGTTTGCAGGTTCACCACAGATCTTGTCAATGCTTGTTGAACGTTAACGTTGAACCTCTCCGTCGATCGCCAGCTGCGCATCCCATCACTGCAGTTACCAAATCGGATGTGGCGAAGGCGCTTAAATATCATTAGCGCTAGTCTTGAACGTCTTCAAGTTTACTGGTCTTTACTCCTTCGCGCGCCAGTACTCTCAAAAGCCGACAACATGAAAGCCAAATCGCAAATATCTCGAAACAGAAGACAACGACCGAGTCTCTTGGATCTCTGGCGACGAAAGAAAGCACTGCGTACCAAGGATCTAGGACCAGAGGACTCTGATGCCGAAGATGGCGACGCAGAAAAGCGTTTCAGGATGATCAGCCAGGACGTGACCATCTACTCGAAACGAAAAGCAGACAAGATAAAAGAGAAGATACAGGACATTGACGTCTGCGAAGTCATTGCGAATTCGCCGACGGTCCCCTTCTATGTTTCTTTGGACCTAGCTCCCCGGTCGGCAGATGCAAATCAAGAGGAAGGCCCCAGTATGTCTCTATTTAAACATTCGCAGATGTATCATGCTGCGGTGAACTTGAATAACGCACCGGGAAGGACGGAAATGTACGTGACAAGCCCCCAAAATAATAATATCCGCTTACGAACCCGCATATACAGAGCTTTGGTCCATGAGCGAAGAGTACGGGACGCGCAATCAGCGTGCGAACGGCTGCACCGGTCTGGTGGATGTGTCGTGTGCTTTGCGCGAGGATTCATTGACTGGAGGACGCACAAACTGGCGAATTGCCGTCGGGGTGTCACTACAAGCAAAGACCAAGCCTGGCGCGTCTGGCGTACCGACCATCTGCGCGTCCCTTCCGGAGCTTGCTTGTCTTGTTGCATTCCGCAGGTGAGAACAAGTATCCAGTTTGGAGCTTCTCGTGCGTCCAACCCTGGATCCTAATGATACGGGTGATTCGATAGAATGCCGTTGGTGGATGGCACACATACCAGACCGCTTCGTTTTCCATCGACCGTTGCCCAACGCCCGACATCGTGAAACCGATAGCATACACCCTGATGGCCGACGACGAGCTTTTCAAATGCTTCAGCGAGACGTCTCTTTTCGATGCATTCCGCAGCTCGCACGAAGATTATGCCTCTTGGCTACTGAAGAAGCAACATCCGGCCGGTCTGCCCAACATACTCGAGACTGTTCTCTGGCTTGTCAACATACGGTTCGCCCAAAATGGATTCTCTACGGACTAGGCGTCTTAATGCATCTGTTGGTACTTCATCACCGTACTTTCCAGCTTTATCGTTACCCTCTCCGTTTGTGCGCTTTGATTTCTGAGGTTGCCGTCGTATTGTTCCGTCTGTCATCTCTTGACTCTTTTCACCGCTGTTCGCCATATCCACCTTCTTCTTACTGTGTTATCAATGACCATCAATACCTTCTCCGCGCTTCTGCTGCACTTAGCACCAACCCAGATATGCCCTAATGAATGTTGTATTTGTATTTGCAGCGCCCAAATCTTACATCGATTGAACTTTGCTACATTCTGACCGTAAACGCGCTGAGAATTTGCTTTCCCTAGACGATGTTAACTATGACTTGGGTGTATGTGTGTACAACCTTATAATACCGTTCACTACCTTTTTACAGCCCGTATGGAATTGTCTGCAAACATATTGTGGTTTTCCCCAAGTTTCTCTCTCTTCCCGCGAAGCGCTCGAACTTCGTTTAGGCGCCTGTGCACGCGGGTCTTGGGCGTCTGAAGTGGAGGCAGGGCAAGCTGAAGCAGGTCGTTCTAAACGACAATGATCTTCTCGCTCTCTCTTGCACGAACACACCCTACCCCAGATAATGCCCATATGTCGCTCGCCTGACTGAAACAATGTCAGACGCAGCGGCTCACCTACGGTATGCACCTCTCATTTGCATCCCAATCTGCGTTTATTAATCGTTCACGTAACGCAGGGAGGCCAAGAGCCTCAACCAAGGATTGAAAGAATTGCTCAAGACTCGAGACATTTCTGACAGAGAGATTGAGATTCAGAGGAAGAAGTGCGTCTGCTGCACACCCCAACCGTCCCCCCTTCACAGTAGCTGACGGATCGCCAGTCTTCGCCGCCAGTACCTCCGCCTGCTCTTTATTCATCCCTACGCGAGAGAATCCAAGGATGCCGAGACTGCTCTTTGGATGCAGACTTCTTATGCACTCATTGCGATATTCAAACAACGCATAGCCTCACTAGACCGTGCTATCCAGCACCCTCCTCGCCAGTCTCAACAGTCTTCCCATCATCCGCCACGTACTGTCGAATACCGCAAGCTTCTCCAGCGCTTCCGTCAATTTCTAGCTGAAGAGGAGAAGTTCTGGACACAGCTAGTACTTCGCATCCGCCGCCATTTTGCGCTCGACGATGCCCAACCTGTGCTTACCGCGTTGAGCATCGCGTACGAGGACGAGCAGGCGTCTGCACCAGTAGCTGCGGATGGGACGGCGTCAGCGAATGCCACCCGGCGAAATCAATTCCAGTTCCCCCCGGAACTGGATTCTGGATCTCTTGCGAGTGCGCCGACAACAACGGCCCAACGTGAGAGTCGTATCGCCATCCTCAGCAAAGCGCTCGTCTGTCTCGGCGACATCGCGCGGTATAAAGAACAATACAACGAAGCTGGCGGGCGTCCACGTGCGGGGCACGAGGACGGCCCTCCTGCTGCCTCTGCCGGTAGGAATGGGCGGGGCAGGAGGGGAGGGGGGCCTGCAAATCATATGGCGCTGCCGCGCCTGCGAAACTATGATCGCGCACAATCGTGCTATGAGCAGGCCCGCCTGCTACTCCCACATGATGGCAACCCCTCACACCAGCTTGCCATCCTTTCGTCGTATCAGAAGGACACATTCAGCTCCCTCGTGCATTATTACCGTGCGCTATGTGTACGGCAGCCGTTTGATACTGCCTCAGAGAATCTGGGGACTGTGTTAAGCAAGGCGTTGGATGCGTACAAGAGTAAGGGCCTGCAGCGAGAGAGAGATATGCAGGAGGAAAAGGCCAATGGAATTGCCCCCACGCCCAGAGTGAGAGTGGAAGCATTCAAGGAGAAGGTAGTGGTTCTGCACGCACAGTGGTGCATGAACATCGACGAGTACGTATTAAATATCCCCCTTCATATTTCCTTGTTCATCGCATATGCAGGGCAAAATCCATGGGGGACAGAGTCGTCAAGGACTTCGCCGATCTTGTCGGCGACCGCATCCTCCCAATTGATATGATCTCCAAAGTTGTCATCCTGGCACAAGGCGCATTGTGGAAGCATCGCATGGTGCGACGCCCTAGCCACGGTGATAGACGACACAACAAAATGCATGCGACTGAGTCCAATATCGTCACTCATCTCATAGCTACCCATCGCGTGTTACTCACAAATGGGTCGGTGGAACTCACCGAGAGTCCACCCGAGGATGCGGCGGAGCACGACCTAGCGCAGCTCATCACCGCGACGTTCAGGCGTACGCTTCCAGCACTGCGCATGGCAGGCAAATGGCTCCGTGCGAATACGCGGTACATCTCGCAGGGGCGCAGACTCGCTGCCGCCGGAGACGAAGGTTCTTTGCCCGCTACACCGTCCAAAGACAGTGGCAGAGGAAGAGACAGAAAGCATACTGCACTTCCGGTAGTCGTTGGTGGACTTGACTCGTTCTGGCGCGAGTATCAGCGATTCTGCGGCACGCTGATACGTTCATTCCCGATCGATGAACTTCCGAAGCTACACACGCAGCTTGAAGAGGACATCGAGATGGCGGGATTCCTGCCGCTGCGAAAGTTTATGATGGGTCCCGACGGAAAGGCTACTGGTACTAGTACCAACGGTGCTATTTCGCCGAAGGGAAATGTGAGTGAGGAAGGCAAAATGACTGGTAGTGAGAATGGGCAGCAACAGGAGAAGGAGAAAGAGAAGGACAAGCCTACCCCTCGTGATCAGGTGCATCCCAACGAGGAGCAGTTGATGAGGATTGCGGATATTCTTGCCGACGCTCAAGCCATAGCTGAGGACGAGGTAATTGATACTTTTTGTTGACGTCCTTCAATAGTGCTGATAGACCTCTCCTTTCAGAACACCCCTATTGAGTTCGAATCAGGCGATTTCGTCCTCAAGAGCGACTTTACAGTGGATGCTGGCGCCGACCGGCCAGAGGAGATCGAAGGAACTGCTTCTCATGCTACACACAGTATCACATCCGCAGATTCAGATCATTCCTCAATCCCCCTGGCACAGCAGCTATCTAATGCGCCCGAGCCTGATGAGGATGCCATCTCAGTGACGACACGCACTGACGATGATCCTGTTCGTGACGCATTCCGGCAAGCATTGTCCGATTCAGCTGACGACGAAGAGGAAGAGGAAGACCAGATTGTATGGAGCCCTCCCAGGTGAGTATGGATGGCCATCGCTCGTTATATGTGGTAATAACATCAGTTTGCGATAATAGTCATCCTCTATCTCCTCGCCAAGACCCCATCGTTAATCACACCAGCTCACTACCTATCACTCCACCTCGTCTCAACCCCATCGGCACAAACTCGATGGGATTAACTACGCCTCGCAGGCCAGAGCCGATATCGCCATCTCGCAAGCTTGTAGACATGCCGCAACAACAGAGCTCACCCCATAGCGCTTTGTTTAACCCTCCTTTAACGACTGCCCAAGACTTACTAAACGATGTTATGAGTCTGCACCGTACATCGGGTACCTCACATCACACCCGTGGTTCATCTGCACCTCCTGTGAACATGCTGTTCGGTTCGGGAGGGCTTGGCAATTCCATTTGGTCAGACAGCGGAAGCGGCAAACCCTTCAACTACCAGTCGTCTCATATAACGGCAGTGCCGAACGTCAATGGTTCTTCGTACTCGTCTCACCTCGCTCAACCGGTTGTACACTCCCTTCCACCCCTTCCTTCGTCACAGAGTTCGTGGTCTACTTGGCAGTCATCCCTGCCTCCCCAAAGTCTGAGTACACCGGCTCAACCTAGCTACATCGGAGGACCCCTGAGCACACCTTTTGTACCTCAGCAGCCGTCTCTCGTGAATGGGGGGCATCACAGGGTACCCTCAGAGACTCTACCGCCATCACGCACTCGGTCGTATGGGCAGCCCAATCTCCCTCCCCAACGCTACGATTCTTACAATTATGTTCCAACACGATCTCTACAAGAACAGATCGGGATGCAAACGAACGGCACCGGAATAATCGGTCCGAGTCATTCAACCGCCATCCAGGAAACACTATCGTCTCCGTCAGGTCACGGTGCCTACGCATACCAACAGCAGCTTGAGTCTGCTTTCTACAATGTCCCCAATGTGGGACCATCTGTGAACCAGCTGAGGAGAGACAGAGTACTCCCACAACAGTATGGGCCAACCTCTCCGGTTTCGCATATATGGGGCAACGCAGGGTAAACCAACTTCGTGTTCGAATTTTTCTCTTCCAGGACATGTTCCCGCCGGCACCCTCAACTGACACACAGACGTCACCCCGGGCTTTTCATGATGCAAATAGATCCCGCCCTCAGGAACTTATATTGGGGCAATCGGGGCAATCACGACTCGTTTACGCACGGCTCCCCTTATAGTGTGGAACGTGGCGCGGGCAGTTGCGAAGGTCCTTGGTCATGATGACGAGTCAGGGTAGCAGGCACTAGCTCCCTCTATCTATTCCAAGTGATCCCTTCTGGGCACTGACAGTTCGCGTCTCTTTGTTTATTGGTTACCGATGGCTGGTGCTCGTTCCCCCGCATTCCTGTTGTTTTGCTAGTAGCGTCACAGAGGGCTTCATCGTCGTTACAAACACCTCCTCCCCCGTCTCTCACGCCCTGCTAACTATTCTTTCATGTTGTGTACCTGATGTCAACGCTAAGCGCGGTATATACACAGCTACAATACATGCGTACTTCTCGAACAGAAATCCCTCTGTTGTGTCCTAACTTCCCCGGCAGACATCTCTGGGAAAATGATCAAAATTGTGCATCTATCGACAATCTTCCGTCCACGCTGTTATTCGATAGACAAGGAGAACATAGCTGGATGATGATAGATGTATATTTGCCAATCGTCCGTGAAACTCTACTGGGCATGAACAAACAATCTGTTGGTGTGTTAACAGAGATAGACAAAAACATGTCGATGATCCCGATACAAGCAACCACAAGTAGACAACAAAAAATAGGTCTAGTCGTCATCTTCGCCACCGTGTCTGAAGAGAGCCATTAGGTCATCGAGACCCAGTTTCATGTTCTTCAGCTTGTCACCGGCCAAAGCAGCAATTGCCAGAGCCCTCTTCTTCTCTTGGAGCTGTTGGATTCAATCGTGAGACAACAAATAAAATACCACAGAAAACGAGCCTAACCTCGAGTATGCGTTCTTCTACCGTGTCTGGTACGGATAGCTTATGGATGTTGACGTTGCGGGTTTGACCTAGACGGTGAGCGCGATCGAAGGCTTGGTCTTCTAAGGCGGGATTCCACCAAAGATCGACGAGGATGACGTTGTTGCAGCAAGTAAGATTAAGACCTTGTATATGCACAGATTGAGTATGAAAAACTTTCATAAGGGAAGTGCCGGGCTTACCTGTGCTACCCGCTTTGAATGATATAAGGATCACTCGGGTCTTAGTGCTTGTTCTTATCTTCTCTAGTGCATCCTCCCTGTGAGGCTTGCTCATGGAGCCATCGTCTGAGTATGAGATAGTATATCAGCATCGAGCACGGGTCAAGTTCAAGAAGTCACTCACAGCGAACATACTTGATTTGCTGGGCTTTAAGGAAAGGCTCGAGGATGTCCAGCATCGACGTAAACTGGGAGAAGATTATAGTCTTCTCTCCGTTTCCACGCCCCTCAATCTCAGCCAGAAGTTCCAAGATTTTGCGAACCTTGGCGGAAGACGGCGGAAGACCTGAGTTATCTGACTTCGCGCGGGCTTTACTCATGATCGCCTCACATCCAGAGCAGCATGCTGGATCATTGCCCTCGTTATTTGGCGTGATTCTACAGGATGATGCTTAGTGATGCGTTCTTGTGTGCATGCACAGAGAGAATGACTTACGCAGTCTGACACATCTGGCAATGTTTGGTAGCCCCTGAGACTCCGAGGCCACCCATCAAGTCCGCAAGATCGTCAGCGTTGTCGTCGACGTCGTCGTCGTTCTTAGCTGCTTTCGGTTCCACAGCCTCCTTGTCTTGATGATAGTCCTTCGAAACAAGGGATGGATGATTGCACGCTACGACAGCAGATCAGTATAAAGCATCGTAGAAGATCAGTCAAAATCACCTTGACGTAGTCGGAGCAGCAAGACTAGCATGCTCGTATAGTTTTTGTTCATCTCGCCAGCTTTCTGCAGACCCTCGAGGCTAGTGTCGACACGAGCCTGCACTGTGTTATAGAACTCGCGCTCCTCGGGATCAAACGGACAATGTACGGTGTTGACAATGCGATCTGGTAGGTCGAGCAGTGGTTTGCCGTTAAGAATTGTTTTCTTTGTCCGGCGGAGCATACAGGCGCTCAGTATAACCTTGTAATCATGGGTCAGTCTAGGAGGACGATGGCGCATAAGAAATTATACATACATGAAGACGTTTGATAGCACGTTGTGGCCTGCCTTTCTTCACCGGTTCAGAAATTTGATCACGGAAGGTTGGCCAGTCATTCAGAGGCTTGATGCGAAGGAATTTTATGAGCGAGTACAACTCGTCCACGTTATTTTGCATTGGTGTGCCCGTCAGGCACCACCGATACTTCCCGTCGAGTGCGCAACATGCAATAGCGGACTTAGTACCCTTGTTCTTGATATTGTGCGCCTCATCTGTCAATAAGGTATGTTAAACATCAGCGTAACCGTGATATACAAAGACGGGCTACACACCGAGCACGATGCGCCACCATTTCACATTGAAGAGAGCGTCCTTCTTCTTAGAAGCCCGTCCAGCAGGCTTCTTCTTGCGAGCGAAACCGTCAGACTCTGAATCTTCTGAATCATCAGATTCAGCTGCCTTCTTGGATTTCTTCGACTTCGACTCATCCTTGGCCTCGCCACCATAGGCAGCATATTCGTTAGCGACAATGCTGTAGGAGGTGATAACCACGTGTGCTCTCTTGAGCCTTTCCGGATCTGTGAGCGATATCATCAGTGCTACGAAGACAGGACTATTCACGAAAATTTCTTACCAGTGGTGCGGCTTGAGCCATGGTGCTCGATGACTACGAGGTTGTTTGCTGCAAACTTCTTGATTTCACTTGCCCACTGCCCAACCACCGCGACAGGACAAACGACACTGATTTGCTGTTGTTAGACGTAATATCCCCAGCTGAAGTTAAGTCACTGACAGAGTAGCTCCACCGTATCCTTCGGTCTTCGCTGATTTTGTTGGACGTCCTTCGACAATCCGGTTGATGGTCTGAATCGTCTTGCCGAGACTACATATCTTAAGTTGAAAGCACTGTTGAATATATAGGAAACTCACCCCATATCATCGGCAAGGATACCCCCAGATCGTTTACCAGATTCTCGCTCTTTCATCCATTTACGGGCCACTACTTGGTGAGGTAATAATCTGATGCCGTCTCGAAATCCGGGTACGATAGTATCCTCATCATTTATCTCGATTGTCTCCTCAGGCTTGACGTCTGCCATCAAGTCGCGGAGAGCCTTCTCCGTATCTTCTGTGGTCATACGATATTCTGGAGTATAATCGATACCAGGTATTTCGAAAGTCTCGAAATCAGGTTCCGTTGGTCGATGAGGGCGAGCAAGATCATTGTTCGATGGGATGTGGATTGGTGTTGACTTTACAGGTGGCTTCGCAATAGGATGAGGTAGTGTTTGTGCATTCATGTGCACAGGATCGAGGATTTGGACTCTGCGTTTGAGATGAGCATTCCACTTGAGCGAGCCGAACAAAGAACGCACTCGTCCTCATCATCAGATATCACAACCGCGCGCTGATGTTGAGGTTTTGGTCTAGGATTAGCTGGTTCTGCGGAGGATCCGCTTGAAGATATGGACTATATCAGGCTTTCAGAACGAGTGCGTCCTTGGACATCATGATACGTACTATGATCGAGTCCGGTGGCGATGACGCCGCTGCGAGCTGAGACGGTTTCTGTGGTTGGTATAGATCTGGACTCTGAATAAGTCTTTTGCGCCTATAACAAAGAAAATGTGAGAACAGTATCACAACAGACCGTTCCAACGCGTGGGTTGTTTGTGACACGGGAGCACAAAGCCATGAACGCGTCTTGGGGGAGCGCCGTCGAACAGAGGAGTCAGTTTACTCACATCGCTTCCATCGTTTATTCTATGTATAAATGCACGTGAAAATGCAACTCTGGAGCTTCTGGAGAGTGACTATGAGGGAAGACGCGTAACAGACGATGTACGAGTTGTGGTTCAAGCTTGAGTTGGTTCGGCTTTGGGCGCTTTCTAAATGAGCCCTCAGGCACGTGCTCGTGTTCGCGTAGCGGCCTGCAGGCAGACGCCCACTTGTCCAGGGCTGCGCATTCGCGCTTCTGGGTCC